>CM070821.1:21785333-22070333 GCA_036326025.1 Chrosomus eos
TAAATTAAATCGCAATTGACCCTTCGCGTGGAGCTTGATTGACAGGTGTTCTAACCAATCATACTTCGCCATCCGCCATTTTGTCCGAAAAAGCAGCCAGTAGAGTTAGGAGGATTTGAACTTGGTAAAATGAATATACTGACGCCTTTCCGCGGTTAAAACAACATTACTTCTTATGTTCGTTCATGTTTATTTGATGCTATAAATGAACTAGAAGGAAGAGATGATCGGATCACGAGCAGCTTTGACGGATGCTCTACAGCGATCTGTCACGGCACATTAAAGAGCCCCAAAACGGTATTTATTGTTTAATTTTCTTTCAAAAAATTACCACATTTGAATGCTGAGACTTTGTTTAATATGTTTAATATCAAAAGTAACCGAAAAGTAAACCTGGTCTGTCCTGTCTGTCCGCGTGTTGTCAGTCTCCTCTCTGCTCCGCGATGTATTTTTCACTGCGTGAGAACATGGTAAGAGCGTGAGAGCGGTGTAGCTTGTCGGAACATAGCGACAGTAACTAAGGAGGGCGGGTCTTTGCGAAGGGTCAATTATAACCAGAAAAATCTACAATGCATGCCCAAAGTCGTGCAGCTAGGCTATATAGTTTCTCTTGATATCAGCATTAGGGCTGTGAATCTTTGGGTAGGCAGCGAATCGATTCGATTCACGATTCATAGGTTTTCGATTCGATTCAAGGACGATTTTTGCAAATTCAGAAAGATTCGATTCGATGCGATTCACATTAAAATTCGATGCGATTCGATTAATTCGATTCAATTCTTCATTTTTTATATGCATTCATAGGATTATTTAAATGCTTCCCCCAATGGGTCTTAGTCAGGGTGTGAATTATACAGCGGCCTTCGGGGGTCAGAGAGTGAAAAACAAAACAAAAAAAACAACGACATTTTGTCTATTGTTAACGTTAGTTCATGTTAGTTTTTAATTAATCTATTATTATAAAAAAAAAAAATCCAAAGCCTATAAATTAGCATTTGTCAGTGTTGGGAAAGTTCATTTTCTACATGAACTAGTTCAAAGTTCAGTTCACAAATTTTAAAATGAACTAGTTCAGTTCATAGTTCATACTTCAAAAAATGAACTAGTTCGTAGTTCTTTTTTTTCCCTTATGTTGCTGCGTGCTGCTTCTTTTTTTAATTATTGCCACAGCCCATATACAACCACAGACACCAATTATTTTATCGACTGGCAAAGTTTGCACAGAAATGTAAGATTTTTCCCATCCTCACCGACCTTGTCATAAAACTCGTTTAAATGATCATACGACGCCTTCTCGCTCGCTGCTTTGTCGACTACATAGGCTACATGCTGCTTTTTGTTTTGATGACGCATGCGGCGGTGCGTGCGACACAGGTGGCTGATGTTGCCAGATTGGGTGTTTTTTTTCGCTACATATTAAGGCCTGTTTACGGTGTGTTTTAGCCGGGTTTTCGCCTGGAAGGCTCTATAGAAATCTGGCACCCTATTGAACGTGAGAGAGCGTGCGTTCACAGACACCAGAATGAACGCGTTCACAGTATGGTTCATCAGGCAGTAGCCTTATTCAGTACGTTCAGTTCACGTTCGCCCAAAATATGAACGAGTTCATTGAACGCGTTCAGGCACAACACTGGCATTTGTAGAAATGTAAACCAAGATTTAAAAAGGCTTTAAGTATTGTTAGTTCATCATGCATCAGAGCTCAAACATGGACTGCTCAAAAATCTGTAGATGAGAGCTATATGGGACCGAGCGCGAGCGAAATCCAGTGAAAGATGGTAAGAGTGCAGCGAGTGAAGGAGAGCTGTGAGGACGCGAAATGACAGCGCACAACGCCTCATTAATTCGCGCATGTAGTCATTTAATGTTTATATGTTTTAAAGCACTGAATCGCAAATTATTCGATTCTTAGCATTTTAAATCGATTTTTTACCGAAATAAACGATTCACGATTCAAAATACACGTTTCAAGATCGATGCATATGCATCGTCAGGATTTGTAATCGATGCATCGAGAAAACCAACATGACATCATGACTTTTGCGTAAACATACACGCCACTTTCAAGTCAAGTGGCGTGTTATTTATACGCATTTTGAGCTATCCGCGTGTGCGCGTGTATATCTACGCCGTTATGTCCGAGTGATTCCGCGTGTATGTACACGCCGTTAAAAATCCGAGCGAAATAAAGCCAAAAATTTGATATACATCTGGGGAGCGATAGTTTTCTTACTAGGATGGCAGGGAAAGACTTATAAATGGTATTAACCAGTGACGGGTAGGTTTAGGGACGGGGTTGGAGTAGGTCATATATTTGTATATACAGTAATGTAACGTTAAGTTAACGGCGTTCATAAACACGCTGAAAAGCGATTTTGCGTGTTGATAGCACGCCAAAAATGGAAATAGGAATTGGCGTGTCATACATACGCAGTTTCATGAGATCAGTCTGGAGAAAACGAATGAATCGTTACACCCCTAATCAGCATGTTCACAGGTGTTGATTTTTTTTATTTTATTTTTTTACAGGGACAAGATGACACTGATGAGTCCTGCTGACTTTAACATTCAACAGTCTCTGTACATGAACATGGTAAAATGAAAAATCAAACACCTTGGAAATGACAGGTATGTACTATGTTTCAAGAATGGCACAAAGTTGTGTGAATGTTCAAGCCTCTGTGTTTAGATTAGTGTGTTTACTAATGTGCTTTTTTGTCCTTTGTTGTGTATCTTTGGATTATGTTGTGTTGTAAATAAATTCAAACAATCTAAAAGCCATTCTTTTTTAAATCTCTTCATTCTTTGTGCAAGGCTCCTCATAATGATATGGCCTGATAGCACCTAATAGGGCCATTATGGGAGGGTCTTTGTCTTTCTCAGGTGTGAAATTCCATACATATTAATGAGAGATCATGCCTCCTCGCATAAAGCTTTCTAAAAAAAACATGTCAATAAAAATGTAAAAGACTTTATTGTCTTTTCTGAATGAGTAGTCAGGATGAGTCTCACATAGTTTTGGAGCAAATATTCTAGGCTATATGATACAATTTTCAAAAGTCTTGTGAAGAAATAATCAATATGCGTTTTGTGGCCTCATTTCAGAAACTTTAATTTTTAGTTTTTTCAATAACCATGCATAAGCAATATTCTCTCAAAAATACAAAATTTTACATGTTGCTCACATATTATGGTAGCCCTGTTTGTGATAAATAGAGTGTACTTACACCTGTGCCATTAATATGTTTATAAGCAACTGAAAAAGCACAAATGTCAGGGCATTTTAAAACATCTCAAGGACCCCAAAAACACCTTATACCCCAGAGGGTTAAATAACCTTCTGTTATCTGATTTGGCTTCAGATAAAAAAATCAGACATAAAATATATTATTTTATAGACCTTATGTAGCCACGCCCCTTTTCAGCGCTGAGCTCGTTGTCTTTTGACTTCTGGTCTGTATTTTGACAGCGATCTTGCGGTAGTTATGAATGAACGGCTTGTTGAAAAAAATTCCAAGGTCCATTTGCTAAGACATATGCTTTACAATGCTTATGATAAACATTACAATGCTCATGATAACTTTCGTTAACTCTACAATAAGTAAATCAACTTCACCAGCTAATTACTCCCGGACAGCGATGCCATAGAGATATACAGAGCGACCGCACAAATGGAAGTTCAAAGACAATATTCTAAAGATGGCGGCACCCTCATTTCTCTGGTGCATGGTCTATAGTATTCTGCACGATGATAAAGTCTATATCGATTAGCATTACGGTAAAACCGGAGCAAAGTAAATATCATTGCAATCATGTTTATTGTCTTCAAAACATCTTTATCTGCATATTACAGCGATCTCTGTTAGCTTTGTTTGTGTCAGGGACTTCCTGGAATGTCACATGATTATGGCACTTCTTCGTGTGTTCCATATATGGACTATACTGTGCATAGGGCGCCCTCAGGCTGCCAGTGTGTATTGAAAACCGTACATCAGAGTATCCAGCGCTCATAATGATTACATCGACACATTTGGGTATAAATTCAATAAATATTATTCCTGTCGATATAATTATGATGTAAACCTATGAGAATCTATCAATATTTCTCCAAATCTGCACATTTTTGAGCTAAAAGCCCTGATGGACGTTGTTTGGTCAAGCGCTGTCATGACAATCTCACAGGAGTTTTTTTTCTGAATGAGAGCGGCTGACGCTTATAATTCATTTTAAAGGTATCTACTCATTTTTTGTTTATATAACTCCAGACATAAATTAAGACATAACTGTCACTATAAGTTTCTCAGAATACAATAGTGGTCAAATACTGAACCTTGAGTCTTATATATTTTTAATGATGTATAGTTTGTCAAGGTAATAACATTAAATCTGATAGTAACTTTTAAACTATTACAAAAGAAAAAAAACGCTTCAGTGCACCGACGCTCTGGCAACGGTTAACAGGTATCTTTCAAGTATAAAAAATAATATTTGAACATAGTAGTATAGGCCTACTACAAGTGCAAAAATAATATAAGAATAGTAAACTATAAGTATAATGTTAAGTTCACTTAACGAAAACTTTAAAGAAACTTTAGTATAAAACTACTAAACTAGTAGTTTACTGAGAGTACACTAAAAGAGCAAAAAGAATATATAATTAGTAAACTATAAGTATGATGTTAAGTTCACTTAAAGAAAACTTGTAGTATAAAACAACTAGTAGTTTACTGAGAGTGTTACAAAGGTAGCGCAAAGGCGCCATCTAGTGGCCATTAACGGATGGCGCCTTTGCACTACCTTTGTAACAGAGAGTATACTTTAAAGTGTACTTTCATAAACTAAACATTTCCTACAAGTATTAAAATAGTAAACTACTAGTATACCCATAAGTTCACTTGCAGTACACTTAAACATATACTTTTATATACTAAAAGTGGGCCAATTTAGTCCCAAGTGGTATTAAAATAGTACACTTACAAGTTTACTACTAGTACATATTGACATTAGTATACTTACTACATAATTATACTTAAAAATATACTTGAACATTAAGTATACTTCATATAATTAACTTGAAGTATACTTCTTTTTCATAAGGGTAGTCTACCTAGAATTGGTAAAGTAAAGTCAGCTAGGCTCAATAAAATACCAACATAAAAACATTTAAGATATCTTGGAAGTTGGTGAAAACCTAGTGTTGCGTAGCCAGACCTTCAGATTGACAACAAAAGGTTTGGACTCCATCACAGCTTTTTTAAGGAGGGTCGCAGCGCTGCCAGTTCGGTTGTTCCCTGCCGGTTCGCCATTCAGGGCACCGAGCTGTCAGCATCCCCATGCGATCCTACGAGGAGGGTCGTAGAACGTTCAGTTCGGTTGTTCCCTGTTCAGGGCACCGTAGTGACTGTTCAACCAAATCCAGAGGCCAGTCTTGAGAGACTGGTTCCCCTAGTAGAATTTCGGGCAGCGTGGAAACTACTGCCACATATTTCTCAGTGGGTCCTGCACACTATAGAAAAGGGTTTCAGAATTCAGTTAGGTTCTCGTCCGCCCAAATTTCTAGGGGTCCTCCTCACAGTGGTGGACCCCGAGCAGGCTTTGGTTATGGAGCAGGAAGTACTGACACTTCTGCAAAAGGAGCAGTAGAAGGGGTTCCTCCTCCCAGCAGACAGTCAGGGTTTTACAGCCATTACTTCATTGTTTCCGAAAGAGTATGAGGGGTTGCGTCCTACTCTAGACCTGCATCAATTAAACAGCAGGTTTCAGAATCTCAAGTTCAAAGTATGCTTACGCTAAATATGATTGTGTCACATATTCAGTCCGAGGTTTGTCACAATAAACTTAAACTTAAAATAAACTTTCTTACTTATCTATCAATCCTCATCACAGGAGGTTCCTGAGGTTTGCTTTTGGGGGCGAAGCATACCATTATCGGGTTCTCCCATTCGGCCTAGGTTTATCACCCCACACCTTTACAATTTGCGTGGATGCAGCTCTGGCTCCTCTGAGACTCCAGGGCATTCGCGTATTATACTATATCAACGATTGGTTGATCCTAGCTCAATCTGAGCATATGGCAGTTCGGCATCGAGATGCCGTTCTGTCTCATTTAAAGATGTTGGGGTTGCCGCTCAACTCTAAAGAAGAGTGTGCTCCTCCCAGCTCAGAGGACCACTTTTCTAGGTGTAATATGGGATTCAACAATGATGCGGGTACTATTGTCTCCAGCACGTATTTCTGCGATTCTCACAGCCGTAAATGGTGTATATCTAGGCCAGTCACTCACTATGAAACAGTTTCAGACTGGTGGGTCTCATGGCAGCTGCGTCCAACGTAATTACTTTTGGCCTTCTGTACATAAGACCCCTGCTCAGGACCAAGGGGTTTTCTCCGAGGGGAAATCCGTTTTCGCATGATCAAGGTCACACGGCTATGCCTACGTGCCTCGGTCATGTGGAATAACCTTAGTTCCTCGCCCAGGCCCATTGTTGGCAGCTTCTTGTCGACGCATAATGCTATCGACGGATGCTTCCCTCACAAGTCGGGGGTGATCATGAGTGGTCGCTCGGCGAAGGGTGTTTGGCAGGACCATCTACCTTTTAGCACATAATTGGCTTAAAGTGATGGCGGTATTCCCAAGAATCTCAATACTTCCTGCCAGACCCGAGAGGTCACCATGTGTTTGTCCTTCCAGACAACACACTGATGGTCTTGTATATCAGAGCAGATATCCTGTTGAGGCAGGGGCTGAGGCCCAGGAAATGGAGACTTCACCCCGAGGTGGTGGAGCTTCTTAGGGAGAACTTCGGTCAAACTCAAGTCGACCTTTCACATCGTTCGTACAACGCATTGCCCTATGTGGTTCTCCTTCACGCATCCAGCTCCGCTTGGACTGGATGTGATGTATTAGGTGTGGTTTACGCTACACCTGTTCGCATTTCCCGATATCTTTGCTCTTTGATATACTGTGGGCTCGGCCTCTGAGGGGGCCCTGCTCATAGATTCAGGTCTCTTGACCGAGGTCGTGGAGACCATACTCCAGTCTAGAGCTCCCTCCATGAGAGGACTAAATATGCATTGATATGAAAACTGTTCTCTCCTTGATGCAGAGAACGCCTTCTGAATCTTGTTTCTGCCCTGTTGGTACAGTTCTTGATTTCTATAGTGAATGTTTCTTTGCTGGGTTATCTCTGAGGACAGATCCTTAAATTTGTCTTCTCCGTGGTGCATGAGGCTGAGGCCTGCACGTACTTGGATTTGCACCTGGTATGGTGATAGTATTTGTGACCCGTCACAGAAACCAGTGACACAAGTCGGCAGCACAACTTGCAAGCAAAATGAGAAAAGAATTTTTTCAAAATAGGTGATTTCCGCTTTTTTGCAGAATCTGTTAGTTGAGATCATGAAGAAGCCTCTCCTTTTTTTAGATAACAGTATTGGTATATTTAAAAGCGTACATTTTGAGGTTGAATTGGCTTGTTTTTCGGAGATTCTAGCATGCAGTAGGGGCGTGTCATTGTCTGTGTGTATTTCCATACTGAATAGCCGCCGGCGCTTTTGCCCCCGCCCCCCAACAGCGCGCTACATATTATGCAGCGCTCTGGCCGGCTCTATCTGATATCAAAATTCAATGAAGATGGACGCCGCAAAGATTGTCGCAGACGAGCTGAAAATGTTTTCGCCGCACTTTGTGGGCTCGGGAAACTGAACCGGAGGTATGGGCGTGGCGCATGCGCCCTCTGTGCTTGAATACGGCGGCTCGGCTCGCTGACAGCGGTGGCTGGCTGTTTCATATGTGCAGCCGATTGCTTTGAACGAGGAACGTTTTGTGAACAGGGAACAGACTTATGGCTCGTTTCCACTGAGCAGTACGGTACGGTACAGTACGGTTCGGTTCGGGTCGGGTCAGTAAACCATGATCCGGCTAGCGTTTCCACTGCCAACAGTACCCTACTTGATAGGCGTGGCGTTTGCTGGAAATAAGCGATCAACGTCATTTTCGCGCGAAGAAGAAAGCGACACCAAGAAAGTAAACACAAATGGATAGCATACAGCAGAACTTTCCCTGCTTCTCGGCATGTTTATCACAAGAAGATGCCGACATTAGGCATTTCTCAATACCAAGTACGCAAAGTTCTTAGCAGAAGGAGTCCCGAGGACGCGAGTCCGGTAATTCTCTAAATTGAACAGCGCGTTCTGAAAGCGTCACTCGGCTCGCTCTGCATGTATATTTTAGGCAACAATAAAACGAAATATGTTATAAAACACCACTCTGCCTCTTTTCGTTTTCATTTAAATACATTTTAAACATTATAGGCACACAAGTGTGGTTCGGCAATGTATAGACCTGATTATATTATTCACTGCATGTATAACGTTAGCCTATTTATAACAAAACGAAATATAAAACACAACCCTGCATCTTTTCGTTTAAATTTAAAAAAATATTAAACATATTCCAGACAATATGCATTCGTACCAATGCTGCAATAAACATTACAGTGATAATCTTGTAATAAAATAAATAATGACAAAACTCAACCCTATCTCTTTGTGTTAAATTTCAGTTTTATTAATAATAGCCATTATAAAAGTATAAGTAGAAGGTAACGTTACAAGAAGCTGTACAATGTTACAACGGAAAAGTTAAATAGCCTAAATATATGAAACTTGACTTAGCCCTCAGCCAAAACGATTAACCAGGGAACGAATTATCGATTCACGAGACCAAAGATCGCCCGTTAGATATACACAAGACGAATAACCACTAGCTGCTACAGAGCCAGCGGCATACCTAAGAACGACCAGCCGAGGAAAGGCTGTTCCGGGTGGTGAACATGAGCGCCGAGCACCCGGTGATCGCCGAGAATGGATCAAATTATCATAAATCATTATAAATAAACCACAGATTTGAGCTTTAAACAACTACATTCTCGCCTGAAAAACTCTTAAAACTACATTTCGTGAAAGAATAACCGTAGTATTTTATTCCAACTGTATATTAAAAAATGGCGCTTCTTATGTTGTCATTCCCCTTGTAGCACGTGCAAGTGACGATACTCTGTCAACCAATCAACGTTCTGCAGTGAGTCTAGCTCCACCCTTTAGTACCGTACCACTGTGCTAGGTACCCCAACGGAAGGGTACCCAAAAAGTGGTACGGTACGGTTCGGCTTTTTGGTACCATTCACAACTTTTGACAGTGGAAACGCAAATAATTGCGTACCGTACCGAACTGTACCGTACCGTACCGCTCAGTGGAAACGGGGCATTAATGGACTGGCAACAATCTCCATAGAACATGAACTGGCACAGAGAATCGAAATAGAGGATGCAGTTAAGACCTTTGCTGCGATGAAGGCCTGCCGTGCGCATTTCTGAAACGTAAGTTAAGCTTCATTTGCTCTTTAGTCGTTATTTAAGATGCTGAACCTGCTGAAGATATAATGTGCTTGCGGACATTTCATTTGTGTGTGTATACGCACATAAGAAAATGGTGTAAAGAGATTTGCAACAGTAATTTGAGGAGGTGAAATATGATTATTTGGAAAATTCCTGTCATGACTGCTTAAAGAAAAATGCCAGCAGACATTTGCCTCCTGCATAAACTTTAATATTGTTGACATTTTGGGCACACGCGCGTTGCACACTATTTGCGTTATATGTAGGCCTATTATATGTATGTTATATGCAGGCCTATATTGGTCTTTGTGTGTTGTTGCTGGTTTTGCGTTATATGTATATGGCATATTGGTCTTTGTGTGTTGTTGCTGGTTTTGCGTTATATTTATATGGCATATTGGTCTTTGTGTGTTGTTGCTGGTTTTGCTTTAAATGTATGGCATATCAGACTGATCTCATGAAACTGCGTATGTATGACACGCCAATTCGTATTTCCATTTTTGGCGCGCTATCGACACGCATAATCGCTTTTCAGCGTGTTTATGAACGCCGTTGACTTAACGTTACATTACTGTATATATAAATATATGACCTACCCCAACCCCGTCCCTAAACCTACCCGTCACTGGTTAATACCATTTATGAGTCTTTCCCTACCATCCTAGTTGTATATCAAAATTTGGCTTTATTTCGCTCTGATTTTTAACAGCGTGTACATACACGCGGAATCACTCGGACATAACGGCGTAGATATACACGCATACACGCGGATAGCTCAAAATGCGTATAAATAACACGCCACTTGACTTGAAAGTGGCGTGTATGTTTACGCAAAAGTCATGATGTCATGTTGGGCATATTGGTCTTTGTGTGTTGTTGCTGTTTTGCGTTATATGTATGGCATATTGGTCTTTGTGTGTTGTTGCTGGTTTTGCGTTATATGTATGGCATATTGGTCTTTGTGTGTTGTTGCTGGTATACGTTGCAAATAGAGGGGCAGCACAATTGTTTTTCGCCTAGAGCAGAAGAAGTGCTTTCGCCGGTCCTGGGGGTGAGTTTCCATAAACATTAAAGTTTGTTGTTTTGTTTTCATTCTAAGAACACGTACATGTTATCTCATGTATCTACCTTTCCATACCTAACTATTGTTATTAGCTAGCTCAGGAAAGAAAAAAAAGCTGTAAGCACAGGGGGGAGCTTTACAGGGGGTATGGCTTATCTAAATGAGATGTAAATGAGCCCTATTGTCACTCCTAGCTAGGGCTGGGCGATAAATCGATTTTATCGATTAACTCGAATGTGTAGCTTACGCGAGTTTACGCCGATTTTTTTGAATGAAAATCGGTTTTCTCTTTAACAACCGCCGACGCGCCCATATGGGCTCCCGTAGTTCCGACCGCGCTCAGCGCTTGCCATGATAGAGATACACAAACAACATGGCAAATGAACAAAACGCCGAAAACATTTACAAACTGAATCTGCAGGGCCGCCAACTCTCACGAGTTCACTGAGAGACACGCAATTGTCACTTTTTACACGCTCTCACACACACATCCATTTCCTCACGCAGAGAAACATCGCGAAGCAAAGAGGACACTGACACCGACATACAAGACAGAGCAGGTTACTGTTGATATGAAACAGATTCTCGGCTCTCAGATTCTGTTAATTTTATTACGAAATTCAAACAATAAACACCGTTTTGGCGCTTGTAAATGTGACGTGAAAGATCGCTGACAGATCTCAGTTCAAGCGGCACGAACCGATCATCTGTTACTCTTCACTACTAACTTACCCAAATGTAGCTAATAAAATCAATCGATCAGTGTTTTTCAACCGTGGAAAGATGTCCATAAAACAGCTGGAGAACAACATGTGTCACGTAACGTTACATTTACCTCAGGATGCCTTTTAATGACCCATAGCACGCATGTTAGTTGGACTTAAAATAATTGCTATAGAGAGGAGTATTTGGCTAAATATGATAACTATATTACACATTTATTATATTTTACCTATATCATTAAAATATTATAACATTGTTTGTTATTATAAAAAACACATTATGTTTAATTTGAGTTAGTTTTAACCTTTAATAATACCAGCTGGGGCTCTCTGTTTACAGCATTAGGTGATTTATTTTTGGAGAACAATTAACATAACACATTAACATATCTACTGTACCTAATATTTATCCAAAGGAATTGATATTGAATCAATATCAGAAACAAAATCACATGAATTGAATTGAAATTGTGAAATTTGTGTTAAGCAATAATAAAAACAGTAGCATACCAGTCTTTATGCATGTAAACATTGTGTTTACATAGTTAATAAACTTGATCAAATGATGTTTAGTTACCAAATAATTTGACAATCACAATAAACTTCTTGTGATGCAAGTTTTTTTTTTCTTTACACATCCCCCCCAATCCACCCATTTTATGTTATGTTACATTTACACTAGGCTATTTACAATGACAGGACCCTCTGGTCTTTTTGGGTTGTTGTTTCTGATTGCACTTTAATCCAGATAATATCCCAGAAGGTAATATCAAAACAAAATAAAGTAAAAACTTGTTTTGAACAATTTCTTTGTGATCTGAGGATTGATTTTAAGTAGGGAGAGAAAAAAATCGATTTAAATCGTAAATCGGATTTTTTGTCAAAAAATCGGGGATTTTTTTTTTAGGCCATATCGCCCAGCCCTACTCCTAGCAGCACAGAGAGGTGAGAACTGCACAATCTTTCGAGGCCGTTATCTAACCTTTTAGTTTTTTTTAAGTGCCTAACTTCAAATGGCCACAACTTCTCCAAATATTATCAGATTTCCACGTGTTACACATCGTTGGAAAGCTTGGAGACTACACTTTCAGAATCTATGAATACCTCAAAATGCCCCAGAACCAACTTGTGTCCCTAGTTTTCGTGTTTGGTCACATTTCTTCACCCCAGGTCGGGTTGTATTTCTAGGTCCCTACTAAATGTCATTTGTGCTGCAGGCCTTCTGTCCTCCACCTTTAATACCCCAGATCAGGAAAAACTTAATCTGTTATGCCCTGTCCGGGCTTTGGATGTGTATGTCCACAGAGCTGCTCTGTGGCGTAAATCACAGCAATTATTTGTAACCTAAGATAGGTTGCCCTGCATCTAAACAGATTATGAGTGAAGTGGTTTCAATTGTTCTGTAAATAACTTCGCAGAGATCTTTGATGCCAGAAATAATTAGACTTTATTTTTCGAATGCCGTTCCGTTGCATAGAACGGCGCTCTAACGCTCTGGCCCTCCAGCCCTCTGGCGCTCCTGAGTAATTTTGGGTTCAGAGTTATATACATACATCTTCTTCCATAGAAGGTCACACACCCTATAGATAGTTTTGGGTAAATAGCTTATACCATGTGACCTCTCAGAATAGAACTGACATTCAGGATATTTTTTTTACAGAAGGTCTTTCAGCTTTCAAAGTCACCTAGACAGAGTCCAGGACTCATACAAGAAATAATTGTAATCTTATACGGCTAAATTACTTGTATTCTAAATAATAAAATCTTCAACAGTAGTTGAGGCTATCTCACTTGCTTATGAAGCGGCCGGACAGCCTTCACCTTGGCTGTCCAGGCTCATTCTACGAGGGGTATGGCTGCCTCTATGGCATTAATCTCGGGAGTTTCTCTTCATGGCATTTGTGATGCGGCAGACTGGTCCTCGCCGCTTACATTTGTTGGATTTTGGATTAGACTTGGATCTTGGCTCCACTCCAGGGTCTAGGGTGCTTGCTTCTTAGTGTGCGCATTGACTTCACACAGAACAGGCGTTTGTCATATGGCGTCGTGGTATAGGGTTCCCACCGCGTCTCGACACAGCTCGAGTTCCCTTAAAAGGGAGACGTATGTAACCCTGGTTCCCTGAGAGGGAACGAGACGCTGCGTCGCCTTGCCATACTCCCTGCAGGCCTGTGATCGACTTGCTTCGCTCTGTTTTCGGGGGTGCTTTATAGCTTCCTGGTCGATGACGTCACCCGCCTATGACGTCTCGTCTTTTCATTGGACTGATTATACACTTGCTAAACGACCCAATCACGGAGGGCGTTTCCACCTCGTCTCGACGCAGTGTCTCGTTCCCTCTCAAGGAACCAGAGTTAAATGCGTAACCTGAGACGTTTCTTTCCAGGTGGGCAGTTAAACACGACACACATGTCACCTGGAAAACCTGTAGACTTCAACCAATCAGATGATGACTTCAAAACTTTGAGCTTTGAGCTTGCTCAAATTTAGCATTAGCTTCGCCCACTGCTTCAGAACTACTATTATTAATAATAATTATAATAATAATAATAATTTGTTACATTTATATAGTGCTTTTCTGGCTACTCAAAGCGATTTACATAGAAGGGGAAATCTCCTCAACCACAACCAATGTGCAGCATCCACCTGGATGATGCGACGGCAACCATATTGCATCAGAACACCCATCACACACCAGCTTATTGGTCGAGAGGAGAGAGAGTGATGAAGTCAATCAGTATATGGATGATTAGGAGGCCGTGATGGACCGAGGCCAATGGGCAAATTTGGCCAGGATGCCGGGGTTAAACCCCTACTCTTTTTTTCCGAAGGACATCCTGGGATTTTTAATGATAGAGAGTCATTAATTGTTTCATATTAATACTTCACAATCGAAACACTGATGCAGAGGAAAGCTATTCACAGGAATGCTTAGCTTCTCAGAGATATTATGATTTTCAGATATGAATTTGATGGTTAACAAAAACAAAATTCCAACTTCAAAGACTGTTTTGTAATCTACAGTTTGCACACTAGCATCCTAATATTTAAAGGACCCCACGCTAAGCCACCAGCAGTAATTCAATGCCATTTATTTTCAAAATCTCATTGTAAAATAGAGAGATTTCCAGCAATTCACTTCCTGCTGTGACAATAAAAACAAGTACGTGTGAAAGGTTCTGAGGGAAGCTGAAGAACTGGACCGGCTCTGTTGAAAATCAGCCTGCAGAAGTTGAGTGAAAGGCTTTGGCTAAAGCTGCTGAGTGTAATCTTGAGAGACTGGGTCAAGCTAGGGACTCAGAAATCATTAGTGCTACTGACAAGGCAGGATCTTGACTGCCTAACTCACTCATCAGATGGAGAAGCGTGAGGGGAGCTGAAAGACAATGCTTCACAAACTTGTACTTGATGTGTTGTGCACTTTCTTTTAAAGGACAACACACAAGTACTATGGCCAAAATATTCTATACTTGATCCTTAACCACTCACCATATTCAGCATTCCTGCAGCTCAAACTATAGAGTGTGGCACAAACAAAGTCAAGGTCATGAGTTTATTTATGACAGCTGGAAAGATGCAGGCATTTATTCTGCGTACCATACGCGGCTGCGGTCTGAGGTCATTTGATCCTTGAATATTACAGATAAAACACAAATTAAATGCTTGATTATCAAAAAGTTGCATAATTCAATTTAATTGAAGTTAATTACATGGCTTTTCACATGTTTTACTTTTCCTCAGTTGATTTCTTGTTATCCTCCATACTCATCACTCACCTCCAAGAAGCCTGGAGTATGCAGGGTGCCAAGCAATTCTCTAGCTCTCCAGGGTCCTTTCAGCCCAGCCGAGACACTCATCTCCAGAGGGTTTGGGTGCTTACTGTGTCCTGTTTGCTGTTGTGTCCTCTGTTGTGACTGATGACTCCACAGGGTTCTCACCCTGGAGGAACAGTGGCCTCTTCGCCAGACACCAAACTCACTGATCAATACAGGCTCAACGCAGCGGGAGAGTATTTGCCCTTAGTATCCTGAACACACATCTAGACAGAGAACACAACAGTTCAAGCGAAACAATAACAATGTTTTAAAGTAGTTCAGATCAGTTGCTGATACAAACATTTAGAGACTGGAATTTGAGACATTGCTGAGATTTTGAACTATTACTGTGCACATCTACAGTAAGTGCCATGTTTTAAAACACAACACAGCCTTACCTAAACCTTACTAATGCTAATGACTTTACCTAAACAACACACTAGCAAACAGATGGAGCAGTCTCATCTAAGAAAAAAAAGAGCATCCAGTCTAAGCTAAAATATTCATCAGTTCGAGAGCAGATCAAAACAAGTTATGGGGCAAGAAATTAAACTAAAACAACAACAAATAGTATTGGTTCGCCTCTCTCTCTCTCTCTCTCTCTCTCTCTCTCTCTCTCTCTCTCTCTCTTCTCTCTCTCTCTCTCTCTCTCTCCTCTCTCTCTCTCTCTCTCTCTCCTCTCTCTCTCTCTCTCTCTCTCTCTCTCTCTCTCTCTCTCTCTCTCTCTCTCTCTCCTCTCTCTCTCTCTCTCTCTCTCTCTCTCCTCTCTCTCTCTCTCTCTCTCTCTCTCTCTCTCTCTCTCTCTCTCTCTCTCTCTCTCCTCTCTCTCTCCCTCTCCTCTCTCTCTCTCTCCTCTCTCTCTAGATTTGACATTTGACTGTCTTTTGACCTATTCTCATTTAATAGGAAAAAAAAGATTGGATGGTCTATATTTCACTGGTATGTCACAGGCTTGAGCAGAATTTAGGATATCAGGGAAATACATGTTGACGTTTAGGCCAGCTGATAGATTTAATCTTTGAAATGTAAATCCTTTGCTTCTCCAGATGCATCGCATACAACTTTAAATTCAAGGTCCAGAACAATTTCCCTTATTTTATTTGTTCTTATTACAAGACCCCATATAGCTGATATTTACAGGCACAAATACATTGCTGTTGTTAAAAACAGCTATCAGCAGCTTCCATGCCCATTGACAGTTGGCATTGAATGATATGTCAAATCGTAGGGGATCTCATCCATTGCTTTTACCCATCATCTCAAGATGCTGAATTTTAAAGCAGACTTTCTAAAGTGCTGAATGTCAGATGTTTCTTTACTCTGTGAGTCGGAGACGATTTAATCAAATCCATGCTGCTGTGACTGAAATCTCAAGAGTGGCACAGTAGCAGGACAAAATGAGGGTGATAAGTTTCAATGTCTGTAATTCAGTGAAATTTAAAGCTGTGTGTCTCAAACTTTGATATAATACACCCATACTTATATGCTTCAAATTATAGTTTAGAAAAATATATCCTAACCTCCCTAAACTGTGTATATTAACGTCAAATGCAAAGAGTGCTGAACTTAAAACCTACACTTACTACAGTAAATGCACGGGTTGCAATACTACTAGAAGACATTTTATATTTTTGTGCAATGAATTTATTGCGGTAAATCTTATAAAGGAGTCTTCCTGCACAGTTGATTAGTCTATAAGAAAAAACAAAACAAAACAAAATAATGCGGTGAGTAGGGGAGAAGGCAAGGGCATTGGTCCATCTTAATGCAGTTTAGTGAACTGTGATTTCAGAGCCTGGAGCAAAAGGCTTGCTCATGGACTGATGCAGTCTGCATGGAGGCCAGTGCAGTGGGGAGCGGAAGGATTCGGGATGCTCAGGTGGAGATCTCTCATGTGTGTAATTTGTGGCCTTGATACAGTATTGATGAAACATGGAGGCAGACGAAAATGAGGGTCGGAGGTTAAAGTAGCAGATATTTGAGTCCAATGAAAGCCCAATGAGTCTCAGCCAGACAGCTTGATGGGATTCAGATTGCAGGCAAGGATGAATGAATGCTTCTAAGGTTAGTTGGTAAGGGGTTTGGAGACATTTAAAATATCAAAATTACAGTATTCTTGTTTTGTTTTTCTCCCATAAAAAAGACTAAAGGCTCTGTTATACTTTCCGCATGTGCGAGGGTCCACATGACGTGTTAATCATTATCGGAGGGTGTAAGCAGAGACTCTTTGCTGACATCCGCGGGCCTCCCCTTTTTTCGTGACTTCACGTCACTATGCTAAAAAAAAGCATAGATAGATATATAGATAGATACAGTGGCGTGACATCAGTGGGTTAGTTATAATTTTTTGAAGTATCGAAAATACATTTTGGTCAAAAATTAACAAAAACTACGACTTTATTCAGCATTGTATTCTCTTACGGTTCTGTTGTTCTGTTGTCAGTCCAAGTTCACGAGTCCACAGTGACGCTGCTGACGTAAGACGCTGCTGACGTGTTATCTGGTGCGCCCGAGCTTCGTTTACAGTCTGAGGGATACGCACGTTGTAAACAAAACAATCTTCGCAAACATGTCTAAGGATTTCGACACAGAGGAAGACTTGCATTTTTTGTGTGACAGCGTGCGTCTCCTTCAGACTGTAAATGAAGCTTCGGTGCACCAGATAACACGTCAGCAGCGTCTTACGTCTGCAGCGTCACTGTGGACTCGTGAACACGGATTGACAACAGAACTGGAAGAGAATACAATGCTGAATAATGTCGTAGTTTTTGTTAATTTTGGACCAAATTGTATTTTCGATGCTTCAAAAAATTCTAACTAACCCACTGATGTCACATGGACTACTTTGATGATGTCTTTATTGCCTTTCTGGACAAGGACAGTATACCGTACATATATTTTCAATGGAGGGACAGAAAACTCTCGGACTAAATCTAAAATATCTTAAACTGTGTTCCGAAGATGAACAGAGGTCTTACGGGCTTGGAACGAGATGAGGGTGAGTAATGACATAATTCTCATTTTTGGGTGAACTAACCCTTTAACAGTTCTGGTATGCACTGCACAGCAATTCGCGCGAGTCTTCAAACGAGCAGCAGGTAACGTTTAAGCTAATATGGAAAATTACATTTATCCTACCATCACCATCACCATGCTACTCTAAAAGTTGCGGCAGCATGCGAGTTATTCTTTACTATAATAAAAGTACAACTCATTTGCATTCTGAGTGACAATGTCATTCGTTTTTATCCAAGGAATAAAAGTGCAAGGGGAAATATCTAGTTAAATGAAATCTTAAGTCCATGTCAAACTCTAAATTGTAAGGAACTTATATCTTTGATTTCATAGTAACGCTTTACAATAAGGTTAATTTGTTCTTTACTAATGTATGAACTAACCATGAGCAACACATTTGTTACTGTATATCTTAGTTAATAATACAACTGTTAATTGTTTATTCATGTTATGTCACAGTCAGTGCATTAACTAATGATAACAAATACAACTTTTGATTTTACTGTTTTAGTAAATGCTGAAATGAATATTAACTAAGATTAATAAATGCTGTAGAAGTGCAGTTAACTAATTTAACTAATGAAACCTTATTGTAAAGTGTTACTGATTCATGATAGCTAACACTGTCTTTCATTCATATAATACATACATTAAAATTACAATGTAAATGAAGAGAGGCTCTCTGACCTACTCATGCTCTCCATCGAGCGAGATATTCCAATTAATTGTGAGGAAGTCATTAATATATTTAAACCCACAACAGACAGATGGGTACTGCTTTAAATACAGGTGATTTATTTAATAAATAATTACATTTAAATTCTGGAAAAAAAAATATACAATTGATTTTTATTTGAAGTAATATTATTTTTTTGTGCCCTTTTTGGTCCCTCCGTCACTGCCCCTGAGGAGGTATGTGCACGCCACTGGACAGACAGACAGACAGACAGACAGACAGACAGATAGATAGATAGATAGATAGATAGATAGATAGATAGATAGATAGATAGATAGATAGATAGATAGATAGACAGATAGACAGATAGACAGACAGACGAACATTAATTTAACTATAAACACAGCCATAAGTTCCCCTGTGTAACTTCAATACAATATGACATTTTAAATTCTCTGGTCGGGCCCTCAGGTGTACAGGACCAAAAAATCCAATTCAATAAGTGAATATCTTCGCATTTCTCATTTAGAGTGCTCCGAGTTAGCTTTAATCCTTTATGATTCTCGATTACACAGAGGCTTGACAGCAAACGCTTGTGTCAGCTTAATTTGATTACTTTGAAACATACGCACTGTTACAGAAAACTTCCCTTATTGTGCTCACTGAATAATGAATATCACAGATAATGTTTGCTTTGGTGCACACCTCATTGTATAGAATGTGCTATTAATAAATGCAATAAAGAACTACCTTCGTCGAATATGACCTTTGAATTTGACAACATTTTAATTTAATGCCATCCCTAATTCATACACACAGAACCTTTTTTTCCCCAACTAAGTGGATTCTAAATGCAACTTCCTGAGATGACAATTGGTAACACTTTACAACAAGGGTGCTCTAATATGCATTAATTTATGCTGAACTAATGCACAGATAATCATAAGTTACAGTTTTTCTCAGTTTCTTTGGAGCATTTCTCAGAACACAAATGGAATTCTCAAAACCACTTGTTTAACCTCCACATCATAGTCACTTGTGCACATCATAAAAACAAATTTCTCATTCTTTTGAACAAATTACAAATGCTTTTGATCATGCAATTGATTATTTACAATTGTCTGCTGTTTCGTACTTTATCTATCGCTTGTGTCATGTTGATCAAAATATAATATACTGGTTCCCTGTTGAATAGTTGTACCCCTCAAAATTAATTTCTACCAGAAAGACTCGGGAGGCAAAATGATGTAACAAAGCATACATTTATTAATGGCCCAGCAAGCAAGTATTGTGATAGGCAGGGGTGCAGCTGGCCCCCTTTTATACTACGAGTATTCGAACATGATTGGTTAGATGAGAAAGTAATAAGTGACGTAGCAATTGAGTCTTCCTGGCAGAATTTCTGCTAAAGCTTCCATTTCTAATATATATATATATATATATATATATATATATATATATATATATATATATATATATATATATATATATATACTGTAAATTAAATTTACAGGTAATGGTCTGTATTTTTTTTACAGAATTTTGTATTTGTCATTATACAGTGAATGCCTGTTATTTTACAGATATTTGCTGTAATTTAAAGGTCCACTATTGAATTTACAGATAATTGCTTATATTTTGGTTTTACATCAATTTTACGTTTTTTAAAGGAAATTTTCTGTATTTTTATTTTACTGGTATTTCATGGTATTTTTCTGGCGCCCCAGCTGCCAGAATATTTCCGTTTTTTTTTACTGGTATTTCATGGTATTTTTCTGGCGCCCCAGCTGCCAGAATATTTCCGTTTTTCACTTTTTTTTTCTAACAGTGTATGTGTATATATATATATATATATATATATATAATATATATATATATATATATATATATATATATATATATATATATATATCAACCTGTTCTTGGAAATATAGACAGAGCACAACACAGTGTTACAAATTTTGACAATGGAAGAACAACATGGAAACAAACAGGGTCAACAGCTGGGAAAAAAGAGGGGGAAAGATGGTGTGGAAGGGTAAGGAGGCAAAACAGAGGAAGGAGTAGAAGAGGTCAAGATTGTAGACATGTTTCTGATGAAATAAGGGCCAATATTGTGCATTATGTTCTCAATCATGACAATGGCTGAGGCGGGCCGAAAGGTACAGTCAAGTACGAGTACACTGTTATATTGACAACATGATAAAGCATTTTGATTATCTGTATGTGAACAATAACACAAGGACTTCCGATGGCACTGATATGTTCATTGACATACATACTTACTTTTGAGAGATGAACTAAGGATTTGATCAAGTTACAGGCTTTTGTAGGTAATCTATTGTGAGGTGCTTTTTGTACGAATTGTTTTGAGAAATGCACTTACTGGTTTTCAAATCTTAAGGATGATTCAAGAAAAGGACCAAAGCGACTGAGAAAAACTGTAATGTATGACTATTATCAGTATGATGCCACTGCAAATATATAATGCAACTCACATGCTGATGTGATTTGCAGCACAAAAGGAGAGAAATAGGTATTTTTCATGATGTCTCTGTGTTTCCCCTTATGTTGTACAGTAAAGCACATTTTCTCCCTTTCCTCATTTTTGTTGTATGGAGTATTATAGTGCCAGGATCATTACACAAGAGCAGGTGATTTGGGAGTGTGGTCTTTGCTCCAGCACAGTTGTCGGCAGACATAAGGAACTAAGTCACGTGAGATGATGAAAGTGCATGGGGAATTTGGTGGCAACTTCCTGGTGATCGGAATTGGTTTGGGTCAGAGCTGAAAGGACAGCAGCATATGCTGTGTGGAGGGAGTAATTAAATGTGGCATACACCCGGGAGTGAAGATGTGGTTGCTTATTCTCAATGTCCTTCAGACACACTTCAGCCCCATTAATAGGCCTTCTGGGTAGGATGGTGAAGGTCAAATGCTGCGCTGTCAATATGAAGGGTGGCTTAAGCGCTCTGAGATCAGGAATATACCAAGGGTAGGGATACGTTTTAAAGACACTGGCTAAATAAGGAAAATTCCTTGCCCTCTCAACTGCAATATCTGACTTTTATGACTATGCCATCTATATTATTTACTTGAATTATTCTTCGATTAGCAGAATTTTTTTTTTATTCCAAAAATACATTACACTAGGAGTAAGATTTGGATAAGTCTCTATAGCTTGATGTTGCCTCTATAAAATATTTTCTTACATTTTCAATAAGCTGATGCATACAGTATAAGGAATAAAATAGTTAATCATGAAAATATGTCTTTAAATGAATACATTTATTTAAAAAAAACTATTTTAGAAAGGAAATCCATTTTTATGTGCGAAATGTTAATCAAACATTTTTAAGCATTCACACAATGCACTCAATAGTTATTGTTATCCATTGTGCAGTACATACTTCCATTCCATTCTCTTTCTCTCTTTGAAATAGTTAAATACTGTTTTTAAATAACTACATTAGTCAAAACTGTATGAGAGCTTTGCAATTATAGTGATTATGAAATGAGAATGATCACTATTTTTCTTCCAGGCAGGAAAGTGTGTAAATTACTGCAATCCTGAATATTGCAGCTGATTCTCATTGTTCCAATAATTCATTAATCTGCCAGTAGGATAGTTAAATAAATGATGGCACACTAATGAATATCTTTTTATTTAGGTCTGTTTAGGTCTGTTCTGTTGAAGATGAGAATGTAGATGTTGCATGGCTGCCAAATGCATTGCATCTAAATGCTGAGTGTCATTAATCACTGTGCCAGTGGTTAAGGCCTTATAAAATGATCAGTCTTTATTGCAGATTGCACTGTCCACACTTGTACTAATATACTAGTTAGCTTGTGTAAAAAATGTTTGAGTAAGATTGATTTCATTGTATTTTGGTTTCGTTTTCATTGTTTTCCCTGTTTCTGTTTTGCCAGAGTTCTTGTTCCTGTTCCCTGTCTCTGTTCGGCGGTGCAGTTGAGGACTTTGCCCAACAGTTCTCGAATGCTCAGAAGCAGACTGAGGCAATCAAACACATTCTGCCCTGTCGGCCCGCTGCTGCCTCCACCCAGCCGGCTGGGCAGATGCCTCAGTCCGCTTGTCGTTGAAGGCACCCTCCAGAATTGGTTTGCAGCGATCGACCTGAAGGACGCCTACTTCCATGTCTCCATTCTTCCTCGACACAGACCGTTCCTACTGTTTGCTTTCGAGGGGCAGGCATACCAGTACGCGGTTCTCCCTTTCGGGCTAGCCCTGTCTCCTCGCGTCTTTACAAAGGTCGCCGAGGCAGCCCTTGTTCCCCTTCGGGAACACGAGGTTCACATCCTGAACTATCTCGACGACTGGCTGATACTAGCTCACTCTCGAGACCAGGTTTGCGAACACAGGGACCTAGTGCTCCGGCACTTAGCTCGTCTGGGCCTTCGGGTCAACTGGGAGAAGAGCAAACTCTGCCCCATGCAGAGGATCTCTTTTCTCGGTATGGAAATCGACTGGGTCGCCATGTCCACGCAGCTTACGAGACAATTGCCTGAGACAATTCGACGGCAAGAGTGCGGTTCCACTTAAACTATTTTAGAGGCTCCTGGGGCATATGGCATCTGCAGCCGCGGCAACGCCGCTCGGATTGCTTCATATGAGACCGCCTCACCTTTGGCTTCGCGACCGAGTCCCGAGGTGGGCATGGCAACACGGCACACTCCGAGTACCAGTTACTCTGACCTGCCGCCAGACCTTCTCCCCGTGGTCAAACCTCAGTTTTCTACAGGCTGGAGTGCCCCTGGAACGAGCTTCTCTGCATGTTGTTGTCTCAACAGATGCCTCCACCACGGGTTGGGGCGCCATGGACATGCTGCCGCGGGCTCCTGGACAGGACCCCAGCGCTGGAGTTGATGGCAGTACGTCTTGCTCTGCACCGCTTCCGGGCGTTGCTCAAGGGTCAACACGTACTAGTCCGATCAGACAATACTGCCACTGTAGCGTACATCAACCATCAAGGTGGTCTACGCTCCCGCCGTATGTCGCAACTCGCCCGCCACCTCCTCTTATGTCACCCCTTACGCCACCCCTGAACTGTGCAGTCGACGAGCTCTCACGGCTTCAGCCCCTCCCTAGAGAATGGCGACTCCATCCCCAGTCGGTTCAGCTGATTTAGGACCAGTTCGGGGACGCACAGATATATCTGTTTTTCTCTCATGACTCTACCCATTGCGCCCTGTATTATTCCCTGACCGAGGGCACGCTAGGCAGGGATGCACTGGTGCATAGCTGGGTGTGGGGCCGCAAATATGTGTTTCCCCTAGTGAGCCTTTTTGCGCAGTTCCTGCGCAAGGTCAGGGATGACGAGGAGCAGGTCATTCTGGTCGCACCGCACTGGCCCACCCGGACCTGGTTCTCCGAACTCGTACTCCTCGCGACAGCACCTCCCTGGCTAATTCCTCTGAGGAAGAACCTCCTTTCTCAGGGACGGGGCACCCTATGGCACCCTCGTCCTGATCTTTGCAACCTCCACGTGTGGCTCCTGGACGGGACGAGGCAGGTTTGAGTACCCTACCACCAGCGGTGGTGGCTACCATCACTTCTGCTAGAGCGTCGTCCACGAGACACGCCTACGCGTTGAAGTGGAACCTCTTCGTCAACTGGTGCTCTTCTCGCCGAGAAGACCCCCGGAGATGTTCAATCAGTTTTGTGTTTTCCTTCCTTCAAGACGGGTTGGAGCGAAGGCTGTCTCCCTCCACCCTAAAAGTATACGTTGCCGCTATTGCCGCATACCTTGATACAGTGGAAGGTAAGTCCGTAGGGAAGCACGACTTGATCGTCAGGTTCCTGAGAGGAGCGAGGAGACTGAATCCTCTTCGCCCTCCTCTCGTTCCCTCTTGGGACCTCTCAGTGGTTCTAACTGCCCTGCAGAGTGCTCCCTTTGAGCCTCTGCAATCAGTGGAGATTAATTTCCTGTCTATGAAGACAGCTCTGCTGGTTGCACTGGCCTCCATCAAGAGGGTAGGGGACCTGCACGCATTCTCCATTGACGAAGCATGCCTGGAATTCGGACCGGATTACTCTCACGTGATCCTGAGACACCAGCCTGGATATGTGCCCAAGGTTCCCACCACTCCCTTCCGGGACCAGGTGGTGAACCTGCAAGCACTGCCCCTGGAGGAGGCAGACCCAGCCTTGGTACTGCTCTGTCCAGTACGTGCTCTCCGCACCTATGTAGACAGAACGCAGTGTTTCAGGACCTCAGACCAGCTCTTTGTCTGTTATGGTGGGAAGCTGAAGGAAAAGGCTCTCTCCAAGCAGAGGTTGTCTCACTGGATAGTGGACACCATTGCTTTGGCATACCAGCAGCAAGGTCGTCCGTGCCCCCTTGGTGTGACCGCCCACTCCACCCGGAGTGTGGCGTCCTCTTGGGCTCTAGCGCATGGCGCCTCGCTGACAGACATCTGCAGAGCTGCAGGCTGGGCGACACCCAACACATTCACCAGATTTTACAATCTCCGAGTGGAGCCAGTGTCCTCTCATGTACTCGCTTCAACCACCTAGTACCGGACCCACTCAGGTGTCTTCGCTTGCTCGCCATTCCACTTCCACGCAATATATATTCCTCAGGTGAGCTTCCCGCAAGCCCTGAGTTCCTCCAGCACTGCTGACGTTGACGCCAGTGTCTATTGCCTGCGCGTTGGCTAGGTGCCTCCGTGTGCATGGTCCCCCCTCTGGGCGACCCCCACATGTGTATGTCCACTGTAAGCCTGCCTTTCCCTTGGCAAGCCACCTTGCCACTCCTGGGGTTGAAATATTCCACCTGCGGATGGACACCCCAGTATTCTCCATATGCATTCCTTCGGGTCATATGTTTTTTTTTATATGTGTATTCTCTAAGCCCCCCCCCCCCCCCCCCGGGTTGGCATTAATTGCATATTTCTCTGAGATATGAGATATGCTCCCCAGTGTACCTTGGTATTCCTGTGCTAAATAGGAGTCCTTCGTCTGTGCTAGTCTCACGACAGTGATCTCAGATTTTTGCAGGGCACTGGAAGGTAGCTGTGAAGGTGGCGAGATTAGACTGGTAACTCGGAGTGACAACGAAAGGGAACGTCTCGGTTACAGAGGTAACCCCCGTTCCCTGAGTAGGAAACGAAAACGTTACGTCTGCCTGCCACTTCCCCTGTACCGCGGGGATCGCCTGAGCTCAGTCTTGGCTCCTCAGCGAACAAACATATCTGCATGTTGCCGGCATCCTCCTTTTATACCCACGAGGTGGGGCGGAGTTGCGCCATGCAAATTCCGCAGACCCATGGCATTTCTTTGTCATTGGCTCGTTTTGTAATTCTCGAAGTTGATAGTTCTAAGCAAAACCCTATTCGTCGTCATCCGATGTAACGTCTCCGTTCCCTACTCAGGGAACGAGGGTTACATCTGTAACCGAGACGTTCTCTGATAAATATAGAGTTTCTTGTTCACTCTGCATCATGCATCTCTTGTTGGTTGGATTTAGTACATGCTCTACTGTTACAGTTGTGATCAAAAATATAAGATTTAAATGGATAATTCACCCAAAAACTGTTTAGAATGACATGGAGGTGAGTAAATGACCCAATTTTCATTTTTGGTTGAACTACCTGTCTAAAATTACAAATAATCCTCCACTCTAAACAAGCCACAACTTGTCATATTTCATCTGTTTTGTCCCTAGTGTCCCATCAATTTAATACAAATTGAATGACAATACAGTAACTTCAAATAAGCACTAACATTTATCATAGTCTTTGAGCTGGAAATAAGCTGGAATCAGCAGTTTTGGGGGAGATGATCATTTTCTTCCCTGGCAAAAGTTTTCAAGACATATAGAAAAGTTTAAGTGTTTTTGACCCAGGGTACCCAGGATTTCATATATTATTTTCAAAGTTGAAAGGCTAAAATATCCACCTTCCTCGGGCAATAGACGCACTATGTCCACTGAACGGATAATCTCGGGCCACAAATCTATAACACTCACTCTGAACACTAAGTACAGAGCCTCTGTTGATGGTCAGGTAATTTAAAAGATTGCAAAGCCCCACGGTTGCGCTTTATGGAACCGTAAATCTCCAGAGATCTACATGAGGCAGCCCAGGCAGATTGCCCACCTATATTTTAAAGTCCAAGATGAACAAAAGCAGTCCATTCCTTTTAGTGTGCTTTAAAGCGGAGTCTTTACTACAGTTACTCATACTTCTACCCCCCCCCCCCCCCCCCCCCCCCCACACACACTTTTTTTCTTTTTTGATGTGATGATGACACAGTTTCTTCATAATGGTTCATGGATCAAACGGACCTCAATCACTTCTATTTCCAACACCCCCTCTCTCAAATTCTAGCCAATATGGTCCAAAAAACGAAGAATTATCCTCTGCTACCACACACAAACATGCCTAAAAATAGACTGTGGCTCAGTGCAGCAATTATTTATCGGGTCAGTCCGGTGGGGGCCAGCTAGCAGCCACACATGGATATTAGAGCACGGACCCTGTACCGCATTCACAGTGGAGAAGAACATTTTACAGCTAACAAGGCCTTTGGGAGAAGAGAGCAAGTATTGATTAAGTGAATACTGCTGCTGCTTTTGGTCATTATATTGTGTTCGATAAAATATAGTGAGAGCTGGCTCTGGCAGAGGCTGGCTCACTGGCGAGGTGCTGAGACAGCAGAGTAGATAGTCTCCGGTACTTTTCATCTCTTTCTATGTTTAGCAGCATGGTCTTCTGGGAAAAAGGACATTTTTGCAAAATTTAATCATGAACCAAACTCAAATCATTATATTAGCAATTTGTTTAATTAATCGGATTTAGAGCTGACACAGAGCTATACCATGAACATGAAGAACACAGTGAAAATTTATGAACATCTTCAATCCATGATCACGGGTTCAAAGCATTTGTCAGGCAGGCAGGTGGAGAGAATGTTCTAGGTCAGCGGAGCTACTAGGTGGTGGTCCGACAGCGAATGTCAGGCCTCCGACAACCATTACAGAGATCTGCGAGTATCATCTGACAGGCCCTGCTAATGAAGCATGAAGACATGCTGTGCGAGATGAAAGAACAGCACAACGTCTCGACACAGCTCGAGTTCCCTTGAAAGGAACTTTTCAGGTTACGAATCTAACCCTGGTTCCCTGAAGAGGGAACGAGACGCTGCGTTGCCCTGCCATACCCCCTACATGGCTGTGATCGACTTGCTTCTTCCTATCAGAAGCTATCATGGTCTGTTTACAGGTGTGCTTTAAAGTTTCCTGGTCTATGACGTCACCCGCCTATGACGTCTTGTCACACCGTCGAACTGATTATACACATGCTTCACGCCTCAACGCAGCGTCTCGTTCCCTTTCGTAGAATGGGGTTTCGCTTAGAAAGCCATCAACTTTGAGAATATAATATGAGCCAATGGCAGGAAAATGCCATGGGTCTGCGGAATTTGCATACACTGTAAAAAATTTCCGTAAAAATACGGTACAATATACCATATAAATTTGTAGGATTTTTCCGTATTTGTCTTTTACAGGTCTTTTACCCGTATTTTAAATCACACGTTGCATTGTGGGAACAAGAACCTGGCGGCGCGAAAAGTTTAAGACGCAACCGCCATTACACACGCAGATGACTGCGGGCAAAGCTGCTTTTTAAAGTCGGATTTCGGGTGTGTGGATGCCATTCTGACACTTCTGTGGTGGTAAAACCCGAAAATTATGTTTTGCTAAAAGTCAAATAAGGTGTTAGCGTAACGTTATTTAGTTAGTTGCCATCTGGCATGTTAGGCAAATGAATGTCGGAGCCGTCACGTTTATAATTTTATGCATATCGTCACACATTAAAAGATGTAACGTTAGTTCACACACGTGGAGGTTCCCTGATTGTATATGTGTTATAGTGTCCTCGTTGTAATTGGTTTATTTACTTTTATTAGTCGGTGATGCGGTTTATTTCTCGCCGAGCGCGTCCGTTAACCAGTTGTGATAAAGTGCAGTAACGTTAACGTTACTAACATGAGTGTTTTTGGAGCAATTAATGCCCTCAAACTAAAGCTAGCAGAAGAATCGTCAAGAAAAGTAAAGGCCATTTAAGACTGGCTTGATTTTAAAAGGCATGAAGATGCCTGAAGAACGTGAAGAGACTGACTCAGATGCAGTAACAGTTACGTTACAGCTGGATCACGGAAAACACCACCACCTTTTCTGCCAAATGAGGTAACGTTTATGTCTACGTTAGACTTCTTGTTTTTGTTTTATACTACACACACGACTTTAAACCCCAAATAATGACCTTGAAATGTTCATTTACATTTAACATGACTGCTATTATCTACACTTTTGCCTGTAACGTTAGTCATTCTTTACCAGATCCCTCCTCATTAGTTTGTTTCATAGTGTTTCTGTTGTTTTCTTATCTATTGACAGGACTTTGCTGCTGTAGTTTGCATCACAAGCACCACCTGCATGCTGCTTATGGGTTTGTATTTTGTTTTATTTGCATTTTTTTGTTGTATTAATCATTATGATTGTTCAATACTGGCAACACACATTTCAATTTAATTTGGTTGCTGAATACCCACTTCAAAGATGTGTGCCTACATGGTCAGTAGAAATACAAATTGTATATGGAAGATTTAAACAACTATGCTTAAAGCGGTTTTCTGAAGTGATTGTGTAATGTTTTTCATTTTGTAATATCTTTTTAAAAAATTTTTTTTTAGGTGGTGGACACTCAGGATTGCTGTCATTCAAGAAGTTATTATTGACCACATCTCTACCCCATTGAGGCAGTGAGCTACAAAATACCTGAAGAAAATGGCACTTATCCTGTAGTTCATATTAAGGTAAGCAACACATTTTTAATTAAATTGTTTATAGAGCATGTTATTGTGTATCTGTTTATTTAGTTAAAAATAATTAAACATATTATAATGTATAATTGAGCAGACAAGCTAACATGACATGCAATTGGAGTCCACTGGAAACAAAAGTCTTAGCATTTTATATACAGTGTTTGAATTTGAAAAATTCAATTTATATGATTATCTGATTATTTATAGTTGATAATTTAACGAACGTAAAATACTGTACAATTGTTTTTTAACCTGATCTGCATGATACTTTGTAGTTGATGGTACTTCATTTAATTTCTTATGTAGCTAAAAACATATTCATTTTTTTTCTTCATATCCAACTTTTCTGTGCAGAAATCCTGAACGAAGGTCGAAAAGGCTGAGATGAAGGAAACCAAACGTCTATACATTCCTCCAAGACTGCTGAAGTTCCTGTATGAACAACTTCAAAAAACCATGTAAAGCTTTTGTCAAATCTCAAAATGGAACTTTAACTGAACGTACCGATCACTTCTTCATCTAGGCGATAGACGGGGATCGGCACTTCCTCATCAAACAGATCCAGTATAATCTACCTGATGAACATCTACGTCCAGCCCTGAACCCTCTACCTGTGTCGGCACGGAGAGAACAACGACAACCTGGAGGGACAGCTGGGCCGTGATGCAGGCCTCTCGCCGCGAGACAGACAGGTACAGTTAACCGCAGCCAGAACCATTACAGTACACGGTAACTAAATTTGAAACATCTTGATGGATAGACCACATACTGTTCTCTCCCATCTGCAGCTTTTGGTGGCTAAACTGCAGTCTGCAGTCCTACCAGGACCTGGTCCAATCAGTCTGGTGGCTCTGAAGAACTTACTACACATTTCTTAGTGAGTGATGAGTTTTCCCACCTAGAATCTTTGTTTTCTTTGTTTTGACACAATCTGTATGTCAGTAATTCTGTTTTGTATTTCTTTTACAGCCTTCATCTTACACCGACGCATACGACGCATCTTACATCTCTCCATCTCTCTCTATCTATCTATCTATATTTTGTGAGAAAAGATGTTGTTTTTTTTCTTCACACAAAATATTTTTCCCACTTCATAAATTTGAGGTTAAACCACTGGAGTCACATGGATTACATTTGTCTTTTTTGGGTGAACCCTTTTCCTTTTAAGGAATATTATATAATATTAAGTCTAAAGCAATTTTTAATAATAAAAGCAGCAGCCCTGTCTTCATATTCCATTTGTTTTTTCTGTATTTGTATTGAATTGCATTTGAAAATGTTTTGAATCTTGACTCTCACGGTTTATGAAGTTTAAGAATTGTGTAAGCTAATTGGAGCAACACCATTATTGTGCAAGTACCTGCTCATGTTTTCTTTTTTTATTTCTGTCCCTTGTTTGTTTGATGTCTAAAATGTATTTCACAATACAAACACTTTTATATATATATGTATTTACCCACCCATTGAATGCATTTAAGAATGTTTACTTGAAAATGTTCACAAAAATAAACCATGTTCAATTTATAAATATCGTTCTTGAATTATTTGCTACCAAAAGATATGCCATAAAAATTGAAATTTCTGTTTGATTATCCGTGAATAGTACAGAAAATGTACTGTTAATATAAAGAATTTTCCGTTTTAGAGTTGAAGGAACTCTGTAATTTAATAGAAAATGTACTGTTAAAATACAGAATTTTCCGTTTTAGAGTTGAAGGAACTGTCCGTAATTTAACACAAAATGTCCTGGTAATTTTCTGCCAGTACATTGTCTGTTTTTTTACGGAATTTTTTTTTACAGTGTAGCGTAACTCCGGCCTACCTCGTGGGTATAAAAGGAAGGACACTGGCAACATGCAGATATGTTTTCGCTTCGGAGCCAAGAGTATTCTTCACTCCACAAGCCATTCTGAGATATCTGCACTCTTCGACACTAGCTAACTCTCCAGGTGTTGGTGTGACGGCGAATTCCAGCGAGATTCACATTGCCTGCTAATCTGTGCAGTGATTGCCAGACGTGTGTTTCTCCCTAGTCTTTTTTTCTTTCATTATAGAGTTTGCGCAGGGCACGTCTTTCCAATACAACAGTGAAAGATGTCTCGCCCGTGCACATCTGGTTGCGTTCGGATGGTTTCCCCATCTGATGGGCACAATAGCTGCTTTGTGTTTTTGGGCGTTGATCACACTAAAGCAGCTTTTGTGGATGGTTCATGTTCTCATTGTGGGAACATGACCATCATGACACTGCGGTCGAGACTCCATGAACTCACTAGAGTGAGAGTCGCCTCATCCACCCCCCCGATCTATACCCTCTACGAGAGGTGATACTTTGGCTGGTGGCCAGGGTGACCTGAGGGTGACGGGGTAGAACAAAGCGCAGATGATAATTCCTCGACCCACACAACAGACTGGTATTAACTAGAACAAATTTATATAAAACAATAGTGGGTTTAAAATCAAAATGTATTGTCTGATGTTAAAAAGTATGTTTATAATGTAACCTTCTCCCTTTAAATTGTTTGCTCAGTTTAAGGATAATTCATGCAATTTTATAGTATTTATTTGAAAGAATCAAAACAGTTTCATGTCTTTCCTTGTATTATTCAGCTGGTTGAGATTGATATGGGATTTAGAAAGTAATTAGTAATTAAAAGTAATTAAATACTTTTTAGAGAGAGTAATTAGTCATCTAATTACACTGTTGAAAAGGTATTTAGTAACTAGTAATTAATTACTTTTTTAAAGTAACTTACCCAACACTGATCGGAATAGAGTGGAACCCTCCGCCCTGTCCCGAGCGCTCGCAGTAACGGTTGGTTTTTGGGTGCTGCGGGCGCTGCTTCCCATCAGCGTCCCCCCCACAATACCTTTCTTTCCCGAGGTGCATGAGGAGGTCACGAGGTCCTGAAAGACACCATTGTCTTCCCATAATCGTTCAGCAACCTTCTCCGGTTTTACTCCCCTTAATGAGGCCGCGGCCAATGGTTACGGTGGGGTTCCCCTTTTGGAACGTTCTGTTGCGATGCACCTGTGTCCTCAGAGTGCTTCCTCCCATGGTGACCCAAAGCACCCCTCCAAAGCCTGTAGGTTTTCGTCGACCCTTGTCGCAAAGTGGAGTCCATTACACTATGGTCGGTGGCAATGCCCCTGTCATGTGTGCGGAGGTTGCTACCTTACTAGTGAAAGGTGTGATGAAGATTGTCCCTCCAGCCGAAATGAGGTCCTGCTTCTAAAGCCCCTACTTCATTGTACCCAAGAAAACCATAGGATTATGGCCAAACCTGGACCTGCACGTCTTGAACAGTTCCCTTCACAGGCTTCCGTTCAGGATGCTCACAGTCAAACGTATTTTCCAGTGCGAGCGGTTGCAGGATTGGTTTGCAGCGATTGACCTGAAGGAAGCCTACTGTCATGTCTCTATTCTTCCTCGACACAGACCATTTCTACGGTTTGCTTTCAAGTGGCGGGCATACCATTCCTCCCATTCGGGCTAGCCCTGTCTCCTCACGTCTTCACGAAGGTCGTCGAGGCAGCCCTTGTTCCTCTATGGCAACACGGGATTCGCATTCCTGAAGTATCTCGAAGGCTGGCTGATCCTAGCTCACTCTCGAGACCAGGTTTGCGAACACAGGGATCTTGTGCTCTGGCACCTAGCCCGTCTGGGCATTCAGGTCAACTGGGAGAAGAGCAAACCTTGCCCCGTGCAGAGGATCTTTTTTCTTGGTATGGAAATCGACTCGGTCGCCATGTGCGAGCAGCTTACGAGCGAGCGAGTGCGCGCAGTCACCGCTGACTTGCCTGAGACAATTCGAGGGCAAGAGTGCGGTTCCACTGAAATCCTTTTAGAGGCTCCTCGGGCATATGGCATCCGCAGCCGCAGCCGCAGCCGCACGAGGCTTCAGCTCTGGCTTCGCGATCAAGTCCCGAGGTGGGCATGGCAACAAGGCACGCTCCGAATACCTGTTAATCCGACCTGCCGTCAGACCCTCACCCCGTGGATGAAAATCAGCTTTCTACAGGCCTTAGTTCCCTTGTTGTCTCAACAGATGCCTCCACCACAGGCTGCCAGTTCAGTCTAGGCTCCTCAGCGAAGAAACATATCTGCATGTTGCCAGCATCCTTCCTTTTATACCCACGAGGTGGGGCGAAGTTACGCTATGCAAATTCCGCAGAGCCATGGCATTTTCCTGCCGTTGGCTTATTTTAAATTCTAAGCGAAACCCAATTCGTCGTCACAACGTAACGTCTGCATTCCCTACTCAGGGAACGAGGGTTACATACGTAACCGAGTCGTTAGATACATAACCTGTGACGTTAATGTTACAAAGAGTTCTTTTGACCATTTTATTCCTCAAAGTATCCTGAAAAAAAGTCTAAGAGACTTGTTTAAAAAAAAAAAAAAAATCTTACCGACACACCAACTTTTTAACAGTAATATATATTTTTAAGTGGATATTCATATTTTGCATTGTTGTTTAAAATTGTAAGTATTATAGTCAAGTGATGAATGAGAAGTCTGTTTACTCTTACTCCACCCTCACTCTCACTATCATCACCATCCCCCGTGCACACAGTGTTTGCTGGTTTTGGTTCTAGAGATTGCCCACTGCTAAGCCATACCCATTTCCTGTTCTATATAAATACAAATTATTTTGAATTTAAAATCCTAACTAATACAGATAAAGATACAGTTTATGGCATGGCTATACACCTTTTGTTAAGACCCACCTTGAGTGCCCTTCACCATAATAGCGGAGTCTTTGTACACAGGGAGCAGCTGAGGACTTTTACATGTTGCACTGATGTATTAAATTATATATGTTTTAGATGCAGATTTGAATGATTATTTTATAATGCAGGGAGATGGAGCTGAAATTGTCTTAGCCTTTGTAACAGACATGCGAAAGTAATTCATGCAAAATCTCATTGCACCTTTATTTGGGAGTCAGACACCCAAATTACTTATGAATAGCCCATCTAGAGAGAGCAAATGTCTCAAACTGACAGCCTCATGAATAACCCAAATGAAAATGGAGCCAACTATTTGTGACCTTTGCTGTCCTGGAAAACATGGCACTATTTGCAAGCCAAAGGCATTTCATCCTTTCAAAGTATGTAAAATGGATTTCAGTAAGCCAATTACATTTTTTTATATTTTATGAGGTGATGCACAGAGTGATTTTTTTTAACATTCCTGTGTTTTTGAACACACCATTTGCTTTTTAAATGTTTTGATATTGTCTGTGAAAAGTGTAAATTTTGTTATCCTTGTTTATTGGTGTTTAGACTAACTAAACTAAATTCTCATGCCTAATGTTCAGTGGTCTATTTGCTTTCGAATAAGTAATATCATTGACTTGAGTGTGTTTATCAGCTGCAGAGATTAAAGGTGCCCTAGAATGTTTTTTTTTTTATTATTTTAAAATGTTTCCTGGGTTGCCCTTATAATATTAGTATGTTTTTTTAGATCAAAAATAGTCATAATTTAGAAATAAAAGGCATTTTTCCTAGCCTGATTTTAGTCTCTGATTTGAACACTCTGTTTGAAGGGGCGTGTCTGCTGTGAGAACCGGCCACTGCTGTGATTGGCTGACATGCTTGCATATGAAATATGACATGTGAAACTCTCTCGAATACTTTTACTACAGCTGTTAAATACGTTTTAACCATTACAGCTATCGAGATTAACTAATCATGAGATGTTTTTAAAGTATTTAAATCTATTTCCATGACATAAAATGTTGCTGTGATGAGCATTGAGCAAGCAGATGAGAGTCTGTTGATCGCGAGACAACGCAGTTTCTCTCTCTAATGCTTTCACCAATGCAAACGTACATACAGTAAGAGCTTCGTTGTGCAGTGTAACAGCGTCATTGATTTCATAACGAGTTTGGCAAGAGAGATAAACTCGCGCTGTGTGGATTGTTCTTTGACCGCTTTCTGTATAGTTTATTCACTGAGAATTAGCCTATTTAACATTAGTTATGTATGCTCGTTACTTGGAGTTATTACTGTACTAATGCGCTCAATGCGCTGGATCTAACACAGTGTAAATTAACGTTGTCGTTAATAAAATTACTTACCGGTTGCGGGAATATAGTTGGAATTACCCCCTTCTTCAGTTTGAGACGCTGAGAGAAGCTTGATATTGTCCCAGGTTCGAAAATAAGTCCGTGGTGAAATGGGCAGAGCAAACTAACAACTTCGAATTAAACTGTTGCGGTATCCGATTATATATAAACATCAACCACGCCTGTTGACATTTCTTTTCTGTGGGAAGGGTATGAAAATAGCATTTATTTCCATGATCTGCCATTTTCTCTCTGATCCTCGCTTGTTTCGATGGTTCGCTGTGCAGTGCTTGTCACTGAGGGCTGGGATATGCAAATCTTTGGAGGCGTGATCCCCGACTGTTGCGTCACAGTCGGTATTATGTGGAGATTCGCCTGTTTTTTCAGGGGTGTTTTTTAAAAACGAGATTTAAATAAGGAGAAAACAATGGTGTTTGAAACTCACTGTATGTCATGTCCATGTACTGAACTCTTATTTGCCAACATAAATTAAATTTCACATTCTAGGGCACCTTTAACTTCATTCTTGAATCATCACATTAATCTTTAGCTTTTCATTATGCAGAGTGCATTGGGGCGGGTGCTACCTCAAAAATATATCTGAAATAATTATTGAAACCAGAATAAATAAGACAGAAATAAATTGAATAATTTATCATAGTATATTCTTCAAATTTAAAGTGATTGAAACATATTAAAGCAAAGCAAATATATATATATATATATATATATATATATATATATATATATATATATATATATATATATATATTATATATATATATATATATACAGGTGCTGGTCATATAATTAGAATATCATCAAAAAGATGATTTATTTCATATATTTCAAATGTTTATTTAATTTAATTGTGATGATTAAAACTGAGAGCTAATGAAAATCGCAAATTCAGTATCTCAGAAAATTACAATATTACTTAAAGGTGCTAAATGTAACTTTTCTTCTAAAATGAATCCTTTTTTTATTGCCCGTGTGTGAAGGGGTTGTAATCACACATTACAATGATCCACTTGTCGCGTTTTGCTATTACCTCTGAAGGCCAGTATTCCTATTTCTATGTGAAGGCTCCGGGTCGGATTTACCGCGAAATCCATCGGATGTGACGTGCATGCGCGCTCCCGAGCCTCTCTCCTTTTTATATACAGTCTATGCGACGGCACTGCAGCTAACTACATGGAGTCTGATAACACCAAAAAACGTCTCGGTTACGGATGTAACCCTAGTTCCCTGAGTAGGGAACGTAGACGTTACGTCGGATGAGGACGAATGGGGTTTCGCTTAGAAAGCCTATCAACTTCGAGTAATACAAAACGAGCCAATGGCAAAGAAATGCCATGGGTCTGCGGAATTTGCATGACGTAACTCCGCCCGACCTCGTGGGTATAAAAGGAGGAAGTCCGCAATATGCAGATATGTTTCTTCGCTGAGGAGCCAAGACTGAACTCAGGCGATCCCCGCGGTACAGCGGAAGTGGCAGGCAGACGTAACGTCTCCGTTCCCTACTCAGGGAACGAGGGTTACATCCGTAACCGAGACGTTCCCTTTCGTTGTCAATCCGTGTTACGTCGGATGACGACGAATGGGGTTACCAGTTTAATCACGCCACCTTCACAGCTGTGTTCCAGTGCCCTGCGTAAATCTGAGATCCCTGTCGTGAGACTAGCAAGGACTCCTATTTAACACAGGAATACCAAGGTACACTGGGGAGCATATCCCATAGTTTAGAGGAAATATGCAAAATAATGCCAGCCCAAACGGGGGGGACTTAGAGAATACACATATGACCCGAAGGAAGCATATGGAGAACACTGGGGTGTCCAGCCGCAGGTGGAATATTTTAACCCCAGGGGTGGCAAGGTGGCTTGCCAAGGGAAAGACACATGCTCAGAGAGGCTCACAGTGGGAATACACATGTGGGGGTTGCTCCGGAGAGGGACCATGCACACGGGAGGCAACCAAGCCGACGCTCAGGCAAGAGACACTGGTGCCAACGTCAGGAGTGCTGGAGGGTTTCGGGAAGCTAACCTGAGGAGAATATCGCATGTATACAGTCCGTGGAGTGGAATGGCGAGCAAGTGAAGACACCTGAGCGGGACCAATACTAGCTGGTTGAAGCGAGTACATGAGAGGACACTGGCTCCACTCTGAGATTATAGAATCTGGCGAATGTGTTAGGTGTCGCCCAACCTGCAGCTCTGCAGATGTCTGTTAGCGAGGCGCCATGCGCTAGAGCCCAAGAGGCTGCCACACTCCGGGTGGAGTGGGCGGTCACACCAAGGGGTCATGGACGACCTTGCTGCTGGTATGCCAAAGCAATGGTGTCCACTATCCAGTGAGACAACCTCTGCTTGGAGAGAGCCTTTCCCTTCAGCTTCCCACCATAACAGACAAAGAGCTGGTCTGAGGTCCTGAAACACTGCGTTCTGTCTACATAGGTGCGGAGAGCACGTACTGGACAGAGCAATGCAAAGGCTGGGTCTGCCTCCTCCGAGGGCAGTGCTTGCGGGTTCACCACCTGTTCCCGGAAGGGAGTGGTAGGAACTTTGGGCACATATCCAGGCCGGGGTTTCAGGATCATGTGAGAGTAAGCCGGCCTGAATTCCAGGCACGCTTCATCAACGGAGAATGAGGGCAGGTCCCTGACCCTCTTGATAGAGGCCAGTGCAACCAGGAGCGCTGTCTTCATTGACAGGAGCTTAAGCTCCACTGATTGCAAAGGCTCAAAGGGAGCCCTCTGCAGGGCAGTTAGAACCACCGCGAGGTCCCAAGAGGGAACGAGAGGAGGGCGAGGAGGATTCAGTCTCCTCGCTCCCCTCAGGAACCTGATGACCAGGTCGTGCTTCCCCAAAGACTTAGCTTCTATCAAATCATGGTGTGCGGCGATAGCGGCAACATAAACTTTGAGGGTGGAGGGAGACAGCCTTCGCTCCAACCCATCTTGAAGGAAGGAAAGCACAACACTGATCGAGCATTTCCTGGGGTCTTCTCGGCGAGAAGAGCACCAGCTGACGAAGAGGTTCCACTTCAACGCGTAGACGTGTCTCGTGTGGCGTACTATGTAACTAAGTAACTCAATGAATGAAACGTTAAATTTTGAAGTAAGATTGATATATTTTTTTCTTGGAAAACATACTCCAATAATCTTTGTTTTGTTTGGAACATAGACTTTTATTTATTTATTTATTTTTTGCAGTGCATAATGGAACTTTCACAAGATTAAATTTGCTAACATTAAATAATGAATTCGGCATCATGAACACTACTAAATTGGACATTGTGCATCGCTAGCAAAATTTCAGCTTTAATTCTTTTGATATTTTAAAATTTTTTAAGCTATAAATAAATGTATTAGTGTTATTAGATTGTAATTTGCAGTTACGGCACAAATTAATCTGATTATGTAATGCGTGATTCTAATGCATTGCTTTTACTTGTTACAGGTCCAATGTTGATATAGCTGGGGTGGAAGTGGGGATAAGCGCCGACTTCTCAAGAAATGCCCCATACAGCGTGCATCTCTGATCGCCACTGTCAACCAAAATCCAGCTCTTGGCCTTCGCGCGTGGCTTAGTTTCTAACCTGCGGACCACGTTTTTCCACTAACAGGAGAAGGGGTGAAAGCGGTATACTGGCGCCTTAAAACCAGTTTCTTCGGGCAGATGGCACTCGTCAGCCTTGGTTGGCTGCCCATCTAGGAGAAGGAAACTCTGATTCCAAATCTCTGCTGCCTTGCGGCTATACCCACTCTTGGGAAGGCTAGGGGAGTCAACCCCAAAATAAAATCCGGAGACGGAGTCCCTAAGGCAGTCTGACATTGTATTCTCAGTCACTCTGGCAACTCCTGTGACACTTCTGGTGCCTATCTGCATTGACTCATGTCTTTCCCTTGGATACACCAGCTGCATGGAGAGGGGGAGTCTGCTGCATGGGCAACAGCTGATTCTCCATACCACCTTGCCTCCAGTGACGCCGTAAGGTGATGACACAACATGGGAAGTGGCAGTAACTGGTGATAAACTCATCCGATTGGCATAGGAAATGAGTGCCAGGGGCCACTTCTGGCGGTGGGAGAGATAATCGTATCTCATTGGACAGCTACCGCCCGCCTCAAGCTGGGCAGCCCCCAGCCAGTAAGGTGCCGTCCCACCATGGCCTGCCTGCTTCACGGGGTGCGTAGAGCTTAGAGAGCCATCTCAACAAGTGGGTCACATTTTCCGCACCAGAAAAAAATACTCCGAAAAGAAGACCCCAGCGCTTCGATTTTGTGCCCTGGTCTCACTGCTGACCTGCAGCAGATTGACGATGCACGCAAGGCTGTAGTCATTGACAGGGAACTCTCTTGACTGAACGTTGATGTTGCCTGTAGGGTTGGGTATCGTTTGAATTTTAACGATTCCGATTCCAATTCCGATTCCTTGTTTCGATTCCGGTTCCTAACGATTCTCGATTCCGATTCTTTTAAGAGGCAGGGTCAAAAAAGTTTAGGATATTTTAAATGAGCTAGCTAACCAACGGTCTTTTTGAAGGAAATAGTCTGAACATCCATCAATTTTAATTCTATGAACTTTTTACTTTTTATGAACATTACTATGAATTTCTCACAGGGCGGTTTTCAACTACAATATTAATATCAAACCTATGAACTTGAATATAAATATTATAAATTATGAATATATTTTCACAGGGGTACACTTTCCTCAAGAGAGCTTTTTTTTGAAAACCTCATGAAAACACATTTACACATGAGTGTATGATGCTGCAGGTACTTAAACATGTTACCGTGCTCCCACTGATGGGCTAACCTGGTGCAGAATAGCGAATAAACAATAAGAAACAACTTGTAAAACCTTTTACAAGAGAGAGAGAGAGAGAGAGCAACCAGCGAAATAACCTGTGCTCTGAATGGCGTCGAGAGCACTTTTGGAACATATCCATGCCTTGGTTTGATGCTGCGTTCACACCAGACGCGAATAGAGCGTCTGGCGTGAGTAATTTCAATGTTAAGTCAATGCAAAGAAAATGCAAATTCCAGCGGCGCGAATGGGGACAGGCCCGCTTTTCAGTTTATAATGTCTGTTTATATAGACGCGAATACTCCTTTTTTAAACGTGTCAATTTCGCTCTTGACACGCGAATGGATTCAAAGTGTTCAAGCGTATAGATAGACGTGGTAGGCGCGAATTTGACACGCTATTCGCGTCTGGATTGAACGCAGCATTAGGACGACTCTCGAGTTACCTTCTATCGGGTATGCCAACACTTCTGGTGGACGCTTCTTCGTTGGTGTTCAGCGGTTTCTTCTTCTGGTTGGCGGACTGTGAATCGAAACTAGGAATTGAAATTTAAACTTTTGAACGATTCTGGGAAAATCCCAAAGTTAGTCCCGGTTCCAATCAATACTCGAAACTTGATACCCAAGCCTAGTTGCCTGCCTACAGGAGATCCGACTGGCTGACAGCGGTAACATCAGGGAAGTAAGTTACACTTTCTTTTGACAAGGGAGAAAAACCAGTTCTACCAGAAAGACTCGGGAGGCAAAATGACGTAACAAAGCATACATTTATTAACAGCCCAGCAAGCAAGTTTATAAAGTTCTTTGGCGTAGGCCCCCATCGGTAGCTCGCAATCCAAAGGTAACGGAATCTGCATTTCCTGCCTGAAGATGAAGACAGGGGAGCAGCCGACCCCCTGGGAGGTATGGGAAGGGACCATCCTGGTGGTGGTGGTGGGGAGGATGGAGGTGAATGTTGGCATCAGCATCTGAGAACTCAGGCATGTATAAGTTCCGATCTTTTATACTACGAGTATTAGAATACGATCGGTTAGATGAGAAGGTTATAAGTGAAGTAGCAATTGAGTCTTCCTGGCAGAACTTTCTCTAAAGCTTTCATTTCTATGAGGCACTGGATGAAACAATATCTAGAATCAATAGCACTGAAGGACTTTACCTGCTCGGTGACTTCAATGCTAGAGTGGGAGCCGATAACGAATCCTGGCCTACCTGCCTAGGTTTTCACGGTAGGGGTAAGATCAACAAGAATGGTCAGCGTCTGCTGGAGATGTGCTGCTTACATGGTCTCTGCATGACAGGTGTCATGGAGACAACCACGGTCCCACCACTGGCACCAGTTAGACATTGTCATCACCAGGCGTGCGGAACTTGCCAGTATCCTTCTCTCCAGCAGTTACCACAGCACTGACTGCGACATGGACCACTCTCTTGTGGCCAGAGAGGTGCGAGTTACTCCAAAGAAGCTGCATCTCTCCAAGAAGAACAGCTGTCCACGTATCAACACCTGCTGTGCAAGCAACCCAGAGAAGACACAGCAGTATGTCAGAAACTTACAGGAGGCTCTCACCAAGAATTCACCTATCGATGACACCATTGACTCCAGGTGGTCCCAACTCCGAAGTGCAGTCTACAATGTGGCCATTACAGCTTACAGGAAGAAGAAGCGTACGAACGCTGACTGGTACGAGGGCCACTGGGAGGAAATGGAGTCTGTGACTGAGGCGAAGAGGATGGCTTACAAGGTTTTGCCTTGCCCTAGTGTACTGAAAGCCCTCAGGACAGCCAGGAAGAACGCCCAGCAAACCGCTGCCACTGCGCCAATATATATTGGCAAAATCTCTGCAGCAGCATACAGACAGCTGTCGATACCGGGGACGCAAGAGGCATGTACGAAGGCATAAAGAAGGCGATAGGCCCCACAATCAACAAGATCACCCCCCTCAAGTCCAGGATGGGAGAAGTCATCATAGACCAAGGGAAGCATCTGCAGCGCTGGATTGAGCACTATCTCTAGCTCCATCCAAGGAGCCTGAAAGATAACATTCCATTTGGACAATTTCAGCGTCTTAGACGCATCTATAACAAAGATTCTGATTTCGAAATGCAGGCTCAAGATATGACATTAACCCTCTGGGGACCATGGGGTTTTTGGGGCACTTGGGATGTTTTGACATGCACTGACATTTGTGCTTTTTTCAGTTATTTATAAACATGTTAATGGTAAAGGTGTAAATTCACTCTATATAGCACAAACAGGGCTATAATAATATGTGAGCAACATCTATGTACATGTTTATATTTTTGAGAGAAAATTATTTATGCATGGTTATTGAAAAAACTAAAACTAAAAGTTTCTGAAATAAGGCCACAAAACACATATTGATTATTTCTTCACAAGACTTTTGAAAATTGTATCACATAGTCTAGAACATTTGCTTCAAAACTATGTGAGTATCATCCTGACTACTCATTCAGATAAGTCATAAAAAGTCTTTTAGATTGTGTATGACATGTTTTGTTTGAGAAAGCTTTATGCGAGGAGGCGTGATCTCTCATTAATATGTGTGGCATTTCACACCTGAGAAAGACAAAGACCCTCCCCATAATGGCCCTATTAGGTGCTATCAGGCCATATCATTATGCCTTGCACAAAGAATGAGGAGATTTAAAAAAGAATGGCTTTTAGATTGTTTGGATTTATTTACAACATAACATAATCCAAAGATACACAACAAAGGACAAAAAGGCACATTAGTAACACACTGATCTAAAGACAGCTTGAACAGTCACACAACATTGTCCCATTCCTGAAACATTATACATACCTTTTCCAAGGGGTTTGATTTTTCATTTTACCATGTTCATGTACAGTCTCCTGTGAATGTTGAAAAAATGTATTCATTGCATATTTTTTTACATTTTAGATAACGGAGCGTATATTTGCACTAAGTGCCTGTCTTTTTAGGAAAAAGACGCCCGTCGCGTAATAGATTCAGTGGTGTAGGTCGTAGGGCGTGAGGTGCTGGAAAGCAGCTTTTGACGCGCTCGACCCGAGATCGAATCCGCCTTTTGCCGAACTCTCTCTTCTCCCTTTTCCAAACACATATGAGATGTAAAATGTATAACCTAACATAAAGGTCTCTAGTGTTATATTTTGCCAACGCGAAAATCGAAACCATGATATGGCTTTGTGCCTTTATAAATATAGGCATAAGAATAGGCATCCTGTTTGTGCTGGGTGATTTGAAGAAAAGTGCGCACTTTGCTCACGCGATCAGCATGGTTATCTGGTGTTTTCTCCTAAATAAAAGCTCAAGGGTTTATTTCTTGCAAGTGAAGAAATTGGGACAAAAGTATTTTAATTTTACTATAGTGTAATGTAGCTAAAATATACTTTTAATATACTAATTTTTATAGTACATGTGAAGAGTTCAGATGCAAAAGCCTCTAAATGCCATCTGAAATATTCTTCTAAAATGATCATTTTTATCAAGGTCGTATATTTAAGTTCAATAATTTCACTTAAATGGCAAGACAAATTACCCATTATTTGTTATTTAAGTGAAATTACTGAATTTAAATATACGAGCTTGATAAAAATGATCATTTTAGAAGAAAATTTCAGATGGCATTTAGAGGCTTTTGCATCTGAACTCTTCAAATATAGGCTACATGGATTTTACGTCAGGAATAATTATATAAATCATTATTACATTATTATAATAATTGTTTGGTATCCTAAAACACCATTAATAATGTAATGTAGACTGAGACTCTCATAACTAAAAAGATGTTTGAGCCCTCTTTATTGTCCTGGTACAAAGCAATGCTTTTTCTTTGTTCTACGAGCAGTTCATGGGTTGAAGCTCTTAATTTTGATCTCTCAAAGAGCACGAGATTGATGCATTTAACCTTAAAATGTAAAAAAAAAAAATGTTTTTTTAAGTCAGTAAACCTGTAAATGCCATACTAAAATGTCCTCGGACAAAATATACGCGCGATGCGGGGCATTGAGACATTGTGCCCAGGGGCCTCTGAACTCTTAATCCGGCCCTGCTTTGCATTAACATGCGACTGCGACCTGTATCTGGATGTTGTCCACATACACATTGAAAAGACAAGTGTAAACGCACATGCGATCGGAATGTTATCCGATCAGCGTGTCCCGGTTCGGAGGTGGTCGAGGACGCATTATGATCGGATCTCAGTGTAATGTAAACGCAATCCAGCCATTGTGTCTGCATTCACAGGTGAACGTAATTTAAATCTCCGCCCAGTCTCCCCACGTGGCTGTCAGAAAATAATGGCCAGACGCAGTTTAGACACGAAATGAAACTTATTTGAACAAGAAACGTCAATCTTTAAAATAGTTTATTTAGACTTACTTACATAATAGCCTACTATGCGTGTGTCACGACAAACTGACGGAAGCAAGTGCAGTTTAACTCTTTATTTAAAGGTAGTAACAGTGAGAGAGTCCAACACAGGCAAACAGGTAAGTGACGCAGGAACTCCGATGGTCAGATGGAAGGTGAAGCAGAGGTGCGGTGAAAGGTGTCCAATACGCGATAATGTCCAGAAAATCCACAGAAATGAGAACCGGAACAAGGAAGGCAAGAGACTGGAACGCGACAGGAACACAGACACAACGGGGAAACCACATACAACGATCTGACAGGGAAGATGAGAAAGTGGTGAGTATAAATACACATGATCTGACAAGCTGCAGCTGGTGAGGGGATAATGAGCTGATAGATGATGAGCGCTGATGAGCGGAACGCCCATCTAATCAGCGCGCTGACATATAACAACAGAAACACGAGACAAGAAGAAAACGTAGGATTTACCAACCGTGACAGTACCCCCTTCCCTAGGAACGCCTCCTGGCGTTCCCAGACTCCCTTACCTGCCGATTGTAATCATCGATAAGGGAGTGATCCAGGATGTCTCTAGCCGGTACCCAACTTCTCTCCTCCGGACCGTAACCTTCCCAGTCCACCAAGTACTGGAATCCGCGTCCCCTACGTCTCGAGTCCAGAACACGATTGACCGAATAAGTAGGTTCCCCATCTACGAGACACGGCGGGGGGGGGGGGGGGGGGGGGGGGAACCGGAACAGGCGGATTAATACGAGCAAAAAATACGGGCTTAATTTTGGAAACGTGAAAGACGGGATGAATCCTCCTGTACACTGGAGGAAGATTAAGGCGGACTGTCACCGGACTAATGATTTTGGTGACAGAGAACGGGCCAATAAATTTAGGTGCGAGCTTATTTGAAACGGAGCGGAGAGGAATGTCCTTGGTAGAAAGCCACACTTTAGAACCGACGACGTATACGGGAGGCCTCCGCCGGTGGCGATCGGCTTTGGCCTTGGTGCGCGCCCCCACTTGGAGTAGAGTCTCACGGGCTCTAGTCCAAGTGCGGTGACACCTCTGGACGAAGGCGTGGGCGGAGGGGACCGCGACTTCGGATTCCAGACTAGGAAAAATTGGTGGCTGGTAACCTACACTACACTCAAATGGTGATAGGCCCGTGGATGACACTGGCAACGTGTTGTGGGCGTACTCCACCATAGACAATTGATGACTCCAGGAGGAAGGATTCTTGGACACTAAACATCGCAACGTTCTCTCCAAATCTTGGTTGGCTCGCTCAGTTTGACCATTGCTCTGGGGATGGAACCCAGAGGACAGACTGACAGTCGCCCCCAGAAGTTTACAAAACTCTTGCCAAAATTTTGACACAAATTGGGGTCCTCTGTCAGAAACCACGTCTGTCAGGAGGCCATGAAGCCGAAAGACGTGGTCAACGACAACCAACGCTGTCTCCTTGGCTGAAGGTAATTTGGGCAAGGGAATGAAATGGGCCGCCTTCGAGAACCGGTCCACCACGGTCAAAACTACCGTGTGACCCTGGGAGGGTGGGAGGGCGGTGATAAAATCTAGCGCGATATGGGACCAGGGTCTCGAAGGCACCGGCAGCGGTTGGAGTAACCCATCTGGAGGTTGATTGGAAGTCTTACCCGTGGCACAAACTGAGCAAGCCAATACAAAACTGCGAACGTCACGAGCCATGAGAGGCCACCAGAATCGTTGCTTAACCAAAAACATAGTACGATTGACTCCTGGATGACAAGCCACATTGGAACAATGACCCCACTGAATGACGCTGGACCGTAAACTCTCCGGCACAAACAAACGGTTCGGTGGGCAACGAGTCGGAGGCGTTACCCCTTCTAAGGCCTTCTTGACCTTCGATTCGACCTCCCATGTGAGTGTAGAGATGAATAGATTCTCTGGTAAAATGCACTCGGGAGTAGACGGGCGATCGGAACGGTCAAAAATGCGCGATAAAGATTCGGGTTTGATGTTTTTGGAACCCGGGCGGTACGAGAGAGTAAAGTCAAAACGTCCGAAAAAAAGAGCCCACCGAGCCTGCCTGGAGTTAAGTCTTTTAGCAGTACGAATGTATTCCAGATTCTTGTGGTCGGTCCAGACGATAAAAGGTACCCCTGACCCTTCTAACCAGTGACGCCACTCCTCCAAAGCTAACTTGACCGCCAACAACTCTCTGTTGCCAATGTCATAATTGCTTTCGGCAGGGGATAAACGATGCGAAAAAAACGCGCAAGGGTGCATCTTGTCGTCTGAAGGAGAGCGCTGGGATAACACTGCACCTACCCCCACCTCTGACGCATCGACCTCCACCACGAACTGACGTGATGGATCAGGGGTTATCAGGATGGGGGCTGAAACGAAGCAACCCTTGAGTTTAGCAAACGCAGCTTCTGCTGCGTCTGACCACCTGAACGTCATTCTGGGGGAGGTCAAGGCGGTCAGAGGCGCGGCTAGTCGGCTGAAATTGCGAATAAAACGCCGGTAAAAATTGGCGAACCCCAGAAACCTTAGTAGGGCCTTACGGGAATCCGGACTTGGCCAATTCACCACAGCCTTAACCTTGTCAGGATCCATGCACATTCCCTCAACCGAGATGATGTGACCTAGAAAGGGGACAGACTGTGCATGAAAAACGCATTTCTCCGCCTTGACAAAAAGCCCATTCTCTAGCAACCTCTGAAGCACTTGTCGAACGTGTTGCACGTGTTCCTGGAGAGACGAAGAAAAAATCAATATGTCATCCAGGTAGACATATATGAACTGGTCGATCATGTCTCGCAACACGTCATTGACAAGTGCTTGGAAGACCGCTGGGGAGTTGGAAAGGCCGAACGGCATAACCAAATATTCAAAGTGCCCCCTAGGGGTGTTAAAAGCAGTCTTCCATTCATCCCCCTCCCTGATGCGGACCAAATGATAAGCATTCCTTAAATCCAGTTTTGTGAAGATGGATGCTCCTTGCAACCTCTCGAAAGCTGAAGACATCAACGGCAAAGGATAAGTATTCTTTACCGTGATGTTGTTCAACCCCCGGTAATCAATACAAGGTCGCAACGAACCATCTTTCTTCCCCACAAAAAAGAACCCCGCCCCCGCTGGAGAAGAGGAAGGCCGGATGAATCCCGTTGCTAGAGAATCAGAAATGTATTTCTCCATGACCTCTCTCTCTGGGACAGAGAGTGAATATAACTTGCCCTTAGGCGGAGGTACTGCCTTACCTGGCAGTAAGTCTATAGCACAGTCATAGGGACGATGCGGAGGAAGAGAATCAGCCCGAGACTTACTGAACACCTCCTTCAGATCCCGATACTCCGTGGGCACGTTTGATAAATCCACTGTCTCCTCCTGTAACACATGAACAGAAACAGACGGACAGGCAGACACAAGACAAGACTTATGACAAAAACTGCTCCATGATGCCACCGATTTGATCTGCCAGTCTATTTTGGGATTGTGACGGATGAGCCATGGGTGACCAAGAACGATGGGTGCTAGTGGAGTGTCCAGAATGTAAAAGGAAATAGTCTCAGAATGATTGCCGTATGTGATGAGTGTGAGGTCTTCGTTGATCAGTGAAATCGTGGGGAGTCTTTGTCCATTGAGGGCGTGAACGTCGATTTGGTGTGAAAGGGGTTTGAGGGGAATTTGATATCTGAGTGCAAATGAGTGATCCATGAAATTACCTTCTGCCCCTGAGTCCAGTAGTGCCCGACAGTCGTGGAGGTGAGTTGACCATCGGAGTCTTACCGGGAGGAAGGTAGATGTAGATGAGGGCTTCTCGGCAGAGATCCCACCTGACAGTAGCCTCATACTTACTGTCGGGCTGGGCCTTTTAACGGACAATTGTACGCGAAATGTCCAGCTCCACCGCAGTAAAGGCAAAGGCCCAGGGATCTCCGCCTCTCCTTCTCCTCCCGGGAAAGCCGGGCTCGACCCACCTGCATGGGCTCGTGATCGTTGACAGGGCTGACCGCGCCCTTGTCCCCGAACGCATTCCCTCGGCACCTCCAGCGGGACGGTCCGGTTGAAAACGTCTGGTGCCTCGTGATAGACGATTGTCCACTCTTAGTGCCAGCGCGATCAGATCATTAAGTCCGGTAGGCAGGTCCATGGCGTAAATCTCTCTTTGGACGCGGTCAGCCAGCCCATGCAGGAACATGTCCCACTGCGCCTCCTCGTTCCATTGGCTCTCAGCTGCCAGGGTGCGAAATTCGATCGAGAATTCTGATACGGACCTTTCTCCTTGTCGTAATTCGGCCAGCACCCTGGCAGCTTCTCTCCCCGTCGCGGCCCGGTCGAAAACCCGCCGCATCTCTTCGGAGAGCCGCTGGAACGAGGAACAGCAGTCGTCTTGGTTAGCCCACACCGCCGTTCCCCATAGCGCCGCTTTCCCCGTCAGAAGCGTCAGAACAAATGCGACCTTGGTCTGCTCCTCCTGAAAGGTTCTAGGTTGGAGAGAAAAGTGCATATCACATCTGGTTAAGAACGCACGACAGTAATTGGGTTCACCTGCATATGGCTCAGGGACTGGTAGACGAGGCTCTGACGGGGATGGGTTCGCTGGTGGTGGTGGGGGAATTGGCGGTGCGGGTGGCGCAGCGGGCACGCGAAGCTGTTGAACCTGTTGGGTGAGCCCGGACACCTGCGCCACTAAAGCCTGAACAGCACGAGCCATATCATTGATATTCTTTTCCTGGGTGTCCATTCTTTGACTGCTGTTACTCAGAAACGCCTCTAATGATGAGGAAGGGTCTCCTGCTGCTTCCATGTTGATGGTCAGATCGTTTTGTCACGACAAACTGACGGAAGCAAGTGCAGTTTAACTCTTTATTTAAAGGTAGTAACAGTGAGAGAGTCCAACACAGGCAAACAGGTAAGTGGCGCAGGAACTCCGATGGTCAGATGGAAGGTGAAGCAGAGGTGCGGTGAAAGGTGTCCAATACGCGATAATGTCCAGAAAATCCACAGAAATGAGAACCGGAACAAGGAAGGCAAGAGACTGGAATGCGACAGGAACACAGACACACCGGGGAAACCACATACAACGATCTGACAGGGAAGATGAGAAAGTGGTGAGTATAAATACACATGATCTGACAAGCTGCAGCTGGTGAGGGGATAATGAGCTGATAGATGATGAGCGCTGATGAGCGGAACGCCCATCTAATCAGCGCGCTGACATATAACAACAGAAACACGAGACAAGAAGAAAACGTAGGATTTACCAACCGTGACAGCGGGTCATTTTTCATTTTAATTGTGCAACATTATCTGAACGAGGCGATCGCCTGTATAATCACAGTCAGTCATGAGATCTTAATGAATGAAGAGCTGCACGCTGCTTTCCAGAGGAATAATCGCAATCAGAATGTTTTAAATGTTGAATGTTTTTATTGTTTCAGCATGTTTATCAATCTGCTTGTTCGGATCACGGTGATCACATGTTAATGCCAAGTGTAAACGCAGCTGTGCAGAACTCGCATCATGTTCATTTTTCTTTATTTGGCAAAAAGCAAAACACTTTATTTTTATTGTGAGTATACAGAAAAAAAATAGAAACTGAACAGGTTCGATTGATGTATAACACGAAAATGAAAGATCAAAATAAACAGAGCAGTTTGAGTTTATTTTGCATTGCTAAAAAGAAAACTAGCAAAACGCACGGGTGCGTTCCTGGACCTCAGAGGGTTAAGGTTCAGAGCTAGGGGCTACTCACCAATGATAATAGAAAAAGCAATAATAAAAGCACGCTCCGTAACATGCTCGGACCTACAACTAAAAAAGAAAAAGAGGAGGAAAGACATGGCTAAAAACAACTCCAGACCTGTCTTTGTTACCCAATATAGTAGTAGTGCTTTTGAAATGAAACAAATAATTAAGTCCAATTGGGGGTTAATTCAAAGTGACCCGATTCTGAAAAACGTTTTTCCAGAGCCGCCTATGACTGTTTTCAAGAAGGCACCATCCATAAGGGACAAACTTGTAAGAAGCTACCTTCCAGGTCCTAAACAAAAAACATGGCTAGAAAAAGGATTGTGGCGGACCTATAGGTGTGGGTCTTGCAGTCATTGTGAGGGTGTCATTCAGAGTAAGATTTTTTGTGATTTGAGAACGCAGAGAGAATTCAAGACGAATGGTTTTATTAACTGTAACTCTGAATATGTGGTCTTGTTTGACCACCAGGCTCAGTTTGCCTGGTGATTGGGGCACATGCTCCCAGGTGGAGTATAAAAAAAGCCATTTTGAAGAGGGAGGGACACAGGAACGGAGACGGAGCGTGCACGCAGCAGGGGAGAGGCCGAGGCTGAGGCCGAAGCAGCGGAGGGAGGCTGTGAGAGAGAGCGAGATTTCGGCTGGATTGCGGGTGTAAGCCCTGATTGCACAGTTAGTCTGTTGAATTGCAGTTCTATTGTGAGCACGAGTGTGGGAATGGTGTTGTTGCTGTCCACTCGCAGTCCCAGCATGTTTCCCATGCAGCTCTCTCTCTGCCCGAGCCTTGAAGAGGAGAAGCTGGAGAAGAGAACGCGGAAGCGGTTTTTAACTCTCCCTCTGCTCGAGCCTTGAGAAAGAGACCTTGTGAATCATTCTCCTGAAGTGAGTCTGCTGACTGCTGTGCCGTTCTATGAACGAAAAGAGGCCCTGTGAATCATTCTCCTGAAGTGAGTCTGCTGACTGCTGTGCTGTTCTATGAACGAAAGAGACCCAGTGAATCATTCTCCTGAAGTGAGTCTGCTGACTGCTGTGCTGTTCTATGAACGAAAGAGACCCTGTGAATCATTCTCCTGAAGTGAGTCTGCTGATGGCTGTGCTGTTCTATGAACGAAAGAGACCCTGTGAATCATTCTCCTGAAGTGAGTCTGCTGACTGCTGTGCTGTTCTATGAACGAAAGAGACCCTGTGAATCATTCTCCTGAAGTGAGTCTGCTGACTGCTGTGCTGTTCTATGAACGAAAGAGACCCTGTGAATCATTCTCCTGAAGTGAGTCTGCTGACTGCTGTGCTGTTCTATGAACTGAAAGAGACCCTGGGAATCATTCTCCTGAAGTGAGTCTGCTGACTGCTGTGCTGTTCTATGAACGAAAGAGACCCTGTGAATCATTCTCCTGAAGTGAGTCTGCTGACGGCTGTGCCGTTCTATGAACTGAAAGAGACCCTGTGAATCATTCTCCTGAAGTGAGTCTGCTGACGGCTGTGCTGTTCTCTGAACGAAAGAGACTTTTAAAGTTGCTTTTAATTGTTCAATAAAGAACTTATATTTATTTTAATGCTGTGTCTGCCTCCTGAATTTCACGGCACGCTCCTCGGGCGGTGGTCCGCTTCGAAGGGGTGGGCGGCCCGCTGGCGCCCGCCCCTCACCTGTGACAAATACATCATAGTGACCCATCATCTTTGAGAATTCAGGGCATTGAAATTATTAAAAAAATCAATACGTGGAGGTGACCTTTTAAAAGGGTTATTGCAACGTGAAACCTTTTGGATATGGAGTTTTAAAGCAATGGACTATCCGGGATTAAATGAGGAGATAGATTATAGACCTTTTTTGTGACTCTGTAATATTGTTTTTTCTTCTGCTTACCTACTTTTCATATATATTGTATATGTATATGTGTATGCATGAATGTGTATGCATGAATATATGCGTGCTACCTGTTGCTTGTGTTTTACTTACAATGTAACCAACAGCTTTAGTGCTGTGAATCATGTGAGAGGTGTGTCCTATCAATATATGCATGAGTGTATATGCATGCTATTTTGTTGCTTGTATGTTTTTTGTTTATTATTGTGATTAACAGATTCGTTGCTGAGAACCATGTGAGAGACGTGCCCTAGCAATGTATGCATGAATATATAAGCATGCTATTTGTTGCCTGTGTTTTTGTTTATTATTGTGATTTATATTTGTAGTGCTGGGAACCGTGTGAGAGGTGTGTCTTAGCAATTACCTGTAGACCTTTAACACTGATTGCCTGCACCTGTGTGTTTGCTTCTACTTGTGTGTCTCTGTCATTATAAGATCAGTTCCCTTTCGTCCTGGGAACTCCGACGTGTCGTCGGGGGAGTTCCCTGACGAATTGGGATCACGCTAGGGAGACCAATTGCCTTCGAGTGAACTAAAACGTGCCAATGGACATTGGCATGCAAGATTTGCATTCCGTGACCCGCCTACCAGCGCGGGTATAAAAGGCGGAAGTAAACATTGCACAATGCTTTTTTCTTCGGAGCCGACCAGTTGTGTCCTCTTGAGTGAATGAGACAACGAGTCTCTGTTTTCCGAGACCTCTCTGTGTTGGCGTGACGGCGCTCCAGTGATCTTTGCGAGCTCCCGGGCGCTGGCTGTTACTGCACGCGATCTACATCTTTAAACAAACAGCTGTTCTCACATCTGGTATTCGTTTGAGTGCACACAACGGGCTTGCAGTTTCCCCGCTGTGTTGCCGCGTTGATCCCTGTGTGCTTCAGCACAATAAGAGAGCGTTTCTGTAAAAGAGCAACACAGGTGAAGATTGCGTCCTTTTCAGGATGACGTTTCACCTGTGTGTTTCTGGATTCGGTCGTTTCCTGTCCTCATTTGACGGCCATGATCACTGTTTCACATGCCTGGGCTTAAGCGTGTTGAGACTGCGTTCGTGGGTGGTTCATGTTCTCTCATGAGAGCATGACCACGTCGGCGCGTTGTTCGTCTCCCCTTTCTTGTAAAGGCTTGAGCCGTTCAGCATGCCGTGTGCCGTCGAGCCGCCGGCTGACAGCGCGGGTTGTCACGGCAACCCAGTGCGCGTCATTCGGCGCTCTAGATGCGCAGTTGAGACTCAAGTGCCTCTAACGAGGTGGAGTCCCTTTGCATATTTCCCAATCTAGTTCTTCTTCTGCTGGCCCCAGAGGAGGTCTACTTTGGCTAATAGCATTGGTGATCTGGGGATTACAGTGAGGGAACCCCTCATTCCTCTAGCGCATCGCAAACATGCTGAAACTCTGTTCGTGGGTGGTTTATGCTCTCTTATGAGAGCATGACCACGTCGGCATATGGCAGTCGCGGTCGCAGTAACACCACTCGGTCTGTTACATATGAGACCGTTTCAGCACTGGCTTCACGATCGAGTCCCGAGGTGGGCGTGGCAGAGCGGCACGTTCCGGGTCAAAGTGACCCCGCACTGCTGCCAAACCTTCTCCCCGTGGTCGGATCCTGCGTTTCTTCGGGCCGGAGTGCCCTTAGTCCAGGTTTCCAGGCATGCTGTGGTGTTCACAGATGCTTCTGCCATGGGGTGGGGGGCCACGTACAAAGGGCGTGCAGTCTCGTGTCTGGCAGACGGGGCCCCAGCTGCATTGGCACATCAATTGCCTAGAGTTGCGAGCAGTACGCTTAGCCTTGTGTCGCCTCAAGGGGCTTCTCAAACACAACCACGTACTGGTCCGTACGGACAACACTGCGACCGTTGCGTACATCAACCGACAAGGTGGTCTACGCTCCCGTCGTATGTCGCTTCTCGCCTCCCACCTCCTCCTATGGAGTCAGAAGCATCTGAGGTCGCTTCTTGCCACTCATGTCCCAGGGGTGCTCAACCGTGTGGCAGACGAGCTCTCACGGCTGCCCCCTGCCCCAGGCGGTTCTGCTGATTTGGAGTGTCTTCGGAGTCACACTGGTAGACCTGTTTGCCTCTCCAGACACGACCCTTTGCCAGTGGTTTTACTCCCTGACTGAGGGGACCCTCGGCACGGACGCCCTGGCTCACAGCTGGCCCCGGGACCTGCGTAAGTATGCATTTCCCCCAGTGAGCCTTCTTGCACAGATCCTGGAGCAGGAGCAGGTCCTTCTAGTAGCGCCGTATTGGCCCATCAGGACTTGGTTCATGGAACTCATGCTCCTCACGACAGCCCCACCTTGGCCAATTCCTCTGAGGAAGGACCTCCTTTCTCAGAGATGGGGCACTCTTTGGCACCCGCGTCCAGACCTCTGGAAACTCCATGTCTGGTCCCTGGACAGGACGCGGAGGTTTTAGGCGGTCTACCACAGGCAGTGGTAGACACCATCACTTCCGCTAGAGCCCCCTCTACGAGGCGCCTCTATGCGTTGAAGTGGAACCTATTCGTCGATTGGTGTTCTTCCCGCCGGGAAGACCCCCGGACTTGCTCGATCAGAGTCGTGCTTTCCTTCTTGCAAGATGGGTTGGAGAGAAGGCTGTCTCCCTCCACCCTCAAAGTGTATGTCGCTGCAATAGCCGCGCATCACGATGTAGTAGAAGGTAAGTCCTTGGGGAAGCACGACCTGATCATCAGATTCCTTAAGGGTGCTAGGAGGTTAAATCCGCCTCGTGTTTCGCACTCTGTACCCTCTTGGGACCTAGCCCTGGTACTTATGGCCCTTCAAAGTCCTCCATTTGAGCCCTTGTTGTCAGTAGAGCTTAATATCCTGTCCATTAAGACAGTGCTCCTTTTAGCATTGGCCTCTTTCAAGAGGGTCGGGGATTTGCAGGCTTTTTCGGTCGACGAATCGTGCCTAGAGTTCGGGTCGGGCCTTACTCACGTTGTGTTGAGACCCCGGCTCGGATATGTGCCCAAGGTTCCTACCACTCCCTTCGCGGATCAGGAAGTGAACCTGCAAGCGCTGCCCCAGGAGGAGGCAGACCCAGCCCTAGCTTTTCTCTGTCCCGTCTGCGCTCTGCGGGTTTATGTTGACAGAACGCAAAGCTTCAGGACCTCAGATCAGCTCTTCGTCTGTTATGGAGGCCAGCAGAAGGGGAAGGCTGTCTCCAAGCAGAGGTTAGCCCACTGGTTAGTGGATGCTATCACCCGAGCTTATGAGTCTTTGGGTGAGCCTTGTCCTCCCAGGTTGCGTGCTCACTCCACTAGAGGTGTTGCCGCTTCATGGGCTTTGGCTCAAGGCGCCTCGCTGACAGACATTTGTAGAGCTGCGGGCTGGGCGATACCGAACACGTTCGCTAGGTTCTATAGCCTACATGTAGAACCTGTTTCCTCCCGAGTACCCGCTACGGCCAGTGGTGCGAGGGAATAGGTTGTGTCGGCTTGCTACGCCACTCCATGCCTCAACCGGATGCCTCGTGAGTTCCTCCATCACCCCTCCGGTGCCAGGCGTGGCGGACCGCCAGCGTCAGGTCTGCTACCTCTAGGTAGGAGTTGCTAGTAGACTGGGTGTTTTCCAGTGGTCTCTTCGGTGACCCATATTGCCACGTGCAATTTAGCCGTGTCTTCCCTTGACAGACTCGTTCTGTCATCCCTGTTGAGTACGCTCCCACTTCCCTTGGATTGGGACCACCTCAGGGACTGCCACAGGGTTTTTCCTGGCCCAAAATGAGGCGGAGGTGTTAAAATTATAACACTAGGGGGGTCCGGGGGCATGCTCCCCGGGGACAAAATTTTGTACATTTTAAAGATAAATTCATTAATCTGGTGCACTTTGAGTCACTCGAATCTGTTGTTAAAAATAAATAATAATCCACCCGCCAACCACTCATATTCTTTGATTTAGATATCTGCATCTGATCATCACATTACAATTATTCAATTAAGCATGATAATATGGTAACATATCACACAATTAACATTTATTTAAATTAAAAGTTCTTCTTTTGGCAAAATCATATTTTTTTATAGCCTAAACAGAGGCTTTATTGTCAATGTTTCTTTTAAAGAAAAGAGTGAAAACACTCTTATCGGAATAATTTTTTGTACCTTTATAAAGGGCATTTTCCCCCTAATTTTATTTAATTTATGCTCTAAATTTCATTTAAAATTCTTACATTTTATCAATACATTCAATTAAAATAATAAGACACTAGGCTGTTACCGATCAAATTAAATAATTTACATTGAAAAATTATAACTGTATTAAATGAGATTGAACTGTCACGGTGGATAAAGTGTATATGAGCATGTGACTGTCTGTACGAGTTTTGTCGAGAGGCGGAGGCGGCACGAAATTTGACGGAGGCGGCCACCTCATAAATGTCTATGCAGGAAAAACCCTGTGCCATATGTTTTACTATCCCACTGGGCTAGTACATATGTGTATTCCTAGCCTTTCTCAGGTAGGCTGGGGCTTTCGCAGCGTTCCCCCCTTTTTTCCTTGGGAACGCTTTCCCAGTGTTATCCACTGAGCGGGTCTTGCGGAACAGCAGTGTGATTCCCTAGCTAGCTCCCACAACTTATTCAAGAAACTGCTGCAGGGTAGCTTAGCTGGGCACTGGAAGGGGCCAGCACCATGGCGTTTTATTAGGGATCCCAATTCGTCAAGGAACTCCCCCGACAGCACGTCGGAGTTCCCAGGACGAAAGGGAACGTCTCTGTTACGTATGTAACCCTCGTTCCCTGAGTACAGGGAACAGAGACGTGTCGTCCCTTCGCCATGGTGCTGTACCTTCACGGAGGACTGGACTCTGTTCGGCTCCTCAGCGAAAAGCATTGCGTAATGTTTACTTCCGCCTTTTATACCCGCGCTGGTAGGCGGGTCGCGGGAATGCAAATCTTGCATGCCAATGTCCATTGGCTCGTTTTAGTTCACTCGAAGGCAATTGGTCTCCCTAGCGTGATCCCAATTCGTCAGGGAACTCCCCCGACGACACGTAACCGAGAAGTTTTCCATCTGCTTTACTATGCCCTGAAGAAGTCTCCATGCCGCTACGCGTGGGCGTTTTAAAATTGTCCGTTTAGGACATGTCATTTTTGTAATAAAGACATTTTAATTAAGGGATGCCTCAGTTATCAGAGAATTCTTTCTTTACACTATACCTTAAATGATATGTTTATCTCTGTAAAGCTGCTTTGAAACAATCTACATTGCTAAAAGCGCTATATAAATGAGGATGACTTGAACTGACTTCACGTGGGAGAGCCAGGCAGAAGACCGCTCCGCCTGGCAGCTTGTTGTCAGACAGGGCGTACAGAAAGCCGAGGAAACCAGAAATAAAAACCTTGCCACAATGAGAATCAAGAGGAAGGAAAAGCAATTGCAGCCTCAGCAAGCATCGTCTTTCACCTGCAGAAAATGCACCAGAGATTGCCATTCTAGATTTGGGCTCTATAGCCACTCGTGAAGGTGCAGATGGAAAATCAAAAAAAAAAAAAAAAACATTGGAAGCTACACCATTGTCTACTGTAGACGGAAGGATGCCGACGACTTTACCTGTTACATCAAAAGGTAATCTGATTATGCACATCACTTGTAATGCCCCCAACACTGCTCATTTCAGGTGATATTTGAAAACACCTGATTGTTAGTTTTTACACAGTCTGAAACCATCAATAGATCAAAGTAAATTTCAGTCTGAGGGCTTTTTAGAGAGGAGAGCTAAATGTTTCCATTTTGAACATGACTGGAGGGAGCGTCAGCTTGATCTAAATAGTCAAAGTTGGGTTACTTTCCACCGTTGTACCTTCACTGATTGTAGAGATATTTGATTGAATCACATCCTCATGTTCTGATATCAAGGACATGTGACATTACACTTGAATGAAGTTCTTCATCTGCTGGTCGAACAGGAACAAACTCAATTGCATTTGCAACAATAGAAGCTGTATTATATATTTTTTGGTATATATTTTAAGGTTTTCACATGATTTTATATAATTTTATTCACTTTGTTAAATAAATGTGCAATAACTGTATTATGTTAAAAACAGCATCTCTTCATTCAAAAATATAAACGCATACTGTCCTCTCAAGTGGACATCTGAAAATCTCTTTGTAAAAGTGTAGAAAAAAAAGTTTTACTCTTGTATGTCACCTCCACTGCGCCCCAGCGGATATACGCCACCTAAACTTCACTAAAAATGGGAAACTTTTTACACAACAACAGCGTTTTGGGGGCCTGAAAATGCAAACTTTTGATAACATGATTCAAAGAGCAAGTATTTGAAAACGATACCATTTTCATCTCTGTCTTAATTTGTTAAACCGGTGACGTCATGCTCATGCGTATTACGTGTTCAGTCTATAGGCGCGAAGTGTTTATTGGCCTGTCATGTCAAACAAAAATCACATAATACATTTCTACAATGATTGGTTGATATACCAAGGGAGGCTAGCCACATCTGCGATGCATTTTTTCTCAACACTAAGTCCTGAAAGTAAAATAAGTCAAGTCAAGTCATCTTCATTTATATAGCACTTTTAACAATGCAGATTGTTGCAAATCTGCTTTACAGTGATAATAGGAAATCAAAGTAACAGAGATTGTTTTGGCTTTATGACAGCTCTAGAATAAAGTTATTTTCCAGCTAAAGTTAGTTTTAATTTATTCACTTCCGTCGCAACGATCATTAGTTTTTAAAAACTCTTAAAGAGCCCCTATCATAGCATTTGAAATGTTCCTATTTTTGTTTTGGGAGTTCCCAAAAACAGTTTCACGTGCATGCAAGGACTAAAAACACTTTAGTTGTCTTATAATATGCATTTATTTTTACCTGATTTCCTCAACGACTCCCAAATGATTTGTTCGACGATTCATTTTCCCAAACACCTCCTTTGTGTGACGCAAATCTGCTGTGATTGGTCAAATGACCCAGTCAGTTGTGATTGGTAAACCGTTGGCAGAGATTGTCGGATTATATTGTGTTACAATACTAATGGTGGTCTCAAGTTTTGTTGTAAAAAATAACTCAGAGAGGGAATAAGTTGATTTATGTTTATGTTAGCGACCATAGGCCACAGTTAGGTGGTAAACACACAATCAACTCATTATTTGCGTTAGCCCAACGCAGAAACATATTGATAAAGCACTGCAGTAGTAGCTACACCAAGTACAATCCAAGTAATAACAACGACAAACATTAGACATATTTCTAAACAATTGATAGCGAACACATCCACACAGTCCGATACTCGCATCTCCGTCAAGAACGAGCTTTCCCGGCGAAACTCACATTGCGGCGGCTTTTGTTTATTGTTAAGAGGAAAACCCCTTGAGATGTGACATCTCGTTTTCGAGGGGACCTCAAGAAAAACATACTTCACATACATACATACTAACAGAACAAAGACAAAAGCTCTCCATCACACCAAAACCACCCATATCTCTCCAATCCAATCATTGTATATTAGGCAATAAACAATTAAGGTAATTCATATAGATATATGATACACACGTATACATACACACATATGTACACATACATACATACATACATACATACACACATACATATATCACGCATGAAGAAAACAGTTACACCTTGTATGCAAATAATTATTAAGAGACATCTTAAACTAGTGAAAAGAGGAGATCGATCTTATAGACCTAGGTAAACCATTCCAGTCAGAAGGGGCTTTAAATTTAAAGGCTCTCCTCCCACTTTCTTTAGATATATTTGGTACATTAAAGAATAGATAGTCAGTATCTCTTAGACTGTAGGATGTTTGATATGGAGTTGTGATAAGTATTGTTTCAGATAGGATGGGTAGTTTGAGAAAATACATTTGTGAACAAACTGCAACCAATGATACTGTCGTCTAGCACTTAGTGAAAGTAGATTCAATGACTGATACATTTGACAATGATGAGTTCTAAATGGGCATCTCAGAACAAATCTACAAAGACTATTATAAATCACATTCAGAGGTTTAAGATTGGTTACGGCTGTGTTCTGATAAATAACATCCGCATAATCAACAATAGGTAATAATAGTTGGGTAATTATTTTTAATCTAATCTGCTTTGTAAAACAATTAATTGAGCGGTATAACATTCTTAAGCTACAGTTGATATTATTTACAATATAATCGATATGAGGTCTGAAAGTAAGTCTGGAGTCGAGCCAAAGGCCCAGATATTTAATCTCATCAACATTCATTAGAGGTGTACCATCCAGGAATTTAACCTCAAGAGAATTATTTTGCCTATGGAGTGCAGACCTGGTTGCAAAAAGAATGCTATAAGACTTCTTTTTATTCAATAAAAGCAGATTAGAAGAGAACCATGTTTGAATAAGATTGAAATCAAGTTGAAGTGAGGACTGACTCTTAGGGGCTGTTTACACCTGGCCACTTCATGCGTTTTCTGTGATCGGATAGCTATCCGATCGTGAAAAGACCAGGTGTAAATGCCCTCCGAAACGCATTCGAGACGGATTTGAATCCGATCGCTCAAACCACATCAGGAGGTGGTCTGGGCCGCATTCCATATGAAACTGGACAAGTGTAAATGCATATGGTTGTTGAAACCACATATGTAAATTTTACTCTTCCCAAAAATGATAAAAAATAAATGTGTGAGAGCGTGTTATAGGCTATATGTCATGTTATAGTTAGATATGACGACGCTACTGCAACACTACCGCAGATGAGCAGCGGAGCGTCTATTCATCAAGTCACGACCGTACGTGCAAACTATCGCAAATCAAAGTGAAAGTAAGTCGCAGACGCTTAACACACAATCATCTTCATTAAAAGTAAAGAAACGAAATGATCTTACCAGGGCTGTTGCCGCTCTCTCTTATTGCTGTCTTTGATATTGAAATTAGCCGATGAGCAATAAAATGCAGCTCATAACTGTTGCTTTCGGTGACGTGCACTCCATTAAATCTGCATATAGCGCAGGAATTGAAGATCGGATTTATATCCGTTTCGCAAAAACACATTTATGTGACCAGGTGTAAATGGAATCGTTTTGATAAATCGGATATCTATCCGATCTGAGAAAACGCATGAAGTGGCCAGGTGTAAACAGCCCCTTAGATATATCATTATTAGATGTATATATAACTGTGTCATCTGCATATAAATTAATCTGACAGTCTAAGCATATTTGTGGGAGATCATTTATAAAAATAGAAAATAAAAGGGGCCCTAGAGAAGAACCCTGAGGGACTCCTGTTTCCATTATTCTAGGCTGGGAGAGAGCAGCACTAAAAGACACACTTTGACGTCTGTAATGAAGATATGAATTGAACCAGAGAACAGCTGATTTGGAAAGACCAATAGCATATAGTTTGTCAAGTAGAATATAACAATTGACCATGTCGAACGCCTTAGTTAGGTCAATAAAGATTGCACCAGTAGACTTGTTTATGTCATGTGCACAAAAAATATCATTGGTAAATTTTGTAAGGGCTGTTGTTGTAGAGTGATTAGGTCTAAATCCAGACTGATTTGGAGTCAAGAGAGAAAAGTCATTAATATATTTAGACAGTTGCCTAAAAATAAGCTTTTCAAATATCTTAGCTACATTACTAATTATAGAAATTGGCCTATAATTGTTGATATCAAGTGAGTCACCACCTTTATGTAGAGGTATTACTTTCGCAAATTTCCACATTAATGGAACTACACAGGTTGAAAGTGATAAATTAAATAAATCACATAGAGGAAATGCTAGGACATGAGAAGCAAGTTTAATAAACTTAATGTCCAGACCATCAGGACCAGCACCTTTGGACGATTTTATTTCTGAGATTGCCTGTTGAACATCAGAGGGATGAATTGTAGAAAAGGAGAAAGAGATATTGTTCAAAGTATTTGTTATGTTAGAATAAGAGAGCTCAGATGATCGAGAACAACAAATAGAAGAAAAATGTTGATTGAAGGCATTGGCCATTGAGATAGGGTCGGTGATAATGTTATTGTTCACTCTAAGTTTGGAAGGAGGACTTGTATTGGTTTTATTAATTAAAGAGTTAAGTCTCTTCCAGAATTGCTTAGGGTTTTTGTCTGATAAAGAGTGCTTATAATAATTTAATTTTGCATTCCTTGTTTTAGTTGTACAAGCATTTCTTAATTTCTTGTATTCAGACCAATCAGCAGATTCCTTTGTCAAGCGGTATCTAACCCAGGCTTTATCGCGTAGTTTAAATAAATGTATTAGATCACCGTCGATCAATGGTAAATGACTACCCTTGACCTTAACAGATATCCAAGGTGCATGTTTATCTATGACTCTAAGAACCTCTTAACCTTCGCCAGAGCGAGGGCGCTCTGAGCGTTTTTTTTTTTTAAATCGTTCAAAGTTACTATCAGATTCAATGTTAATACCTTGACAAACTATACATCATTAAAAAGATATAAGACTGAAGGTTTAGTATTTGACCACTATTGTATTCTGAGAATCTTATAGTGACAGTTATGTCTTAATTTGTGTCTGGAGTTATGTAATCAAAAAATGAGTCGATACCTTTAATATGAATTATGAGCGTCAGCCGCTTCCATTCAGAAAAAAACTCCAGTGAGATCGTCACGACAGAGCTTGACAAAACAACGTCCATCAGGGCTTTTAGCTCAAAAATGTGCAGATTTGGAGAAATATTGATAGATTCTCATAGGTTTACATCAGATTTATATAGACAGGAATCATATTTATTGAATATCTACCCAAATGCGTCGATTTAATCATTATGAGCGCTGGAGACTCTGATGTACTGTGTTTTCAATACATACTGGCAGCCTGAGGGCGCCCTGTGCACATATGGACTCCAAATTTGGAACACGAAGAAGAATCATATCATGTGACATTTCAGGAAGTCCATCACGACGTAAACACTAACAGAGATCGCTGTAACATGCAGATAAAGATGTTTTGAAGACAATAAACATGATTGCAATGATATTTGGTTTACCTGTGTTCTTCGAGCCATGTCAGGTATTTTCAGAATAATAGATTATATTTATAATGTAATGCTAATCGATATAGACTTTATCATGGTGAAGAATACTATAAAATACTATATTTTCTGTCCGATTTTTTTATCTGAAGCCAAATCAGAGCACAGAAGGTTATTTAAAACACTCGACTTGTGCTATAAAGTAAGTTTTAGAGCACAAACATGGTTTTAATCTCATAAATTGTCGTGTATTGATGGTGTGCTAAGCTAACATGCTAGCTAGCCCTTGGTGCACCTGCTACCTAGCTGTTATATTTATGAATATTTCTAAATAGGACTGCTTGCTGAAATGTTTCTTTTTTCAAGAAGGTCATTTTATATAGTTTCAAATGTAAGGTGAGAACTTTGAGAACTTTCCCTAAAAGAGATTAGGGGTTGAAACAGTGTGAATAGCCAGTCGTTAGTAATTATAATGCAGACAAAAGAAAGCATATTTAGAGCAATAACCAGAGGCTGGAGAGGTGTGAATGTGTGCAGGGGAGACTGACACTGAATGGAGATCGTTTAGACCACAACACAATAGAGAAAATAGACTGAATAGATGCTTAGAAAATGACAATAAACATCAGTTTGCATTTTAGAGTCTAATCAAAATAAAATCGTTTGACATGATCTTGAAAAACATTTAACTAAATAAAGAGTTTTAGACATATCATCTTCAGATTTTAAATATAACATGGTCAGACATGTGGCTTTAGCTGCAGTGCATTTCTAGATTGCTACAGGGCCAACTTCAATTTTATTTTCATGAAAATATTTCATAAAAATAAATTTCTAATAACTTGACAAAACTTTGAAGCTATTTATAACATTTATTTTTCATTATGACAATAATTAATTCTACATTTGCAATAAACTGCCAGGTGTCAGCTTTCAAATGAGATCATACTTGTGCTTTTAGAACAAATGGTTCATGAACTGTATCTGTTTCAGTTTGGGTATGCCATTTCTGGGGATTTTTCAAAATTGGGGGTGAAGCTTAACAGGTTAAGAACCTCAGAAAGAAAGAAATCCCAAGCGTCTTCAACATAAGGGATTATTTGAAATCTGGACCAATTAATGCTTATTAAATCTTGAATGAAAGCCTCTGTGTTCAGTTTTTTACACTGCCTTATCCTAATTACTTTAGGTGGCAGACTAGGTAATCTTATCTTCCAGACACAAAAAACAATTGAGTGATCACTAAAACAATCAGGTAATACACCAGATTGAGAGATTCTGTTTGGGTGGGTAACCAAGATCCAGTCCAGAAGAGACTTAGATTTATTAACTACTAAGCTGATCCATATACACTGGGTAGCTACTGAGCCCTCTTTCAGGAACAACCGGTTTGCGAATCCACATTTAAATTCATTTATGTTTTTGAATGATTCGTCATTAAAATGAACACAACACATGGTTTGGCTATACTGTTGTGGTATCGTTGCAAATATGAACTCTAACCACTGATTCTTCACATGCTCGTCCCTGGGCAATGAAAACAAAGTGGCTGAACTATCTTTGCATTGTAGAACACAGCGTCTTCTTGACATGATGATATTCAGCTGAAGTATTTGAATGTGTTCTAGACTTCAAGTTTACACTTCCGTCTGCGCGCGCAGTAACTGGGCGCGACCAATATCGTATACGTCACTAGGAAACAGCTAATGACTCGTTTCAAAAACAATTCATTTCATAGACTCGTAGTCGACTCTCACTTTTGAAAGACAATAACTTTATATACGGTGCACTTTCAAATATAAATCTTTGCAGGATGTTTACATTCCCTTAGAGCTATATTTCACACTACATGCACAGTCATTTTCAAAAATCCACGATAGGGGCTCTTTAAGTTCTCTCTACGTAAACTTCAAAAACGTGAACCCGCGAAAACGCCGACGGCATGCACATGCGTATTAAGAGTTAATTCTATAGGTATGCACGTTTGAATATATGTGCGCAGGCATGTAGTCCTTCCTTAAATTCTCAATGGTTATTGACAAACAATTTTACCAACAGGGACAAAATTCTCTGGTTATGGATTTTGCCTCCCCCTCCTCTTCTCTATCTCCTCAGTCTCGCCTTAGCACAGTTTTCCGTACCCTTGTAATTACATCGGCAGATTCGGCACAGTCAGGGAAAGAGCAGTGGTGGTTCAGATTTAGTAATATGTTATGGTGTTACAGTAGTGAAATTGTAAGCAAGAAATACACGTCCTGTGACATGAAATCAATAAGTGGGAATTTTATTAACATTAATTAAGCTTTCTCCTATTTTCAACTCTATTCTCAGCATTTTTGAATAGGCAGTTAGTGGCAGTTAGTCAGACATGTGCTAGCACAGAAAAGAGAACAAAAACATATTTTCCCATATTCCCATTGAAATCCTTCCTCTAATTAATTATCTTAATTCAATGCAGAAGAAGAAAAATACCATCTGCAGCAGCCCCAAAGGCAAATGATAATTTGGGGGTAAAAGAATAAAAAAACAAAACAGAAATAAGACGCAACTAAACACTACTTCGAAAATATTCAGTAAATAAATATCATTGTCCTAAAGACTGCTTCTACCACATCACCGCAGATCTCTAAAGTTTTATTTTAAGACTTCTATTCAATTGGGGAGCATTTGGGGTGCACTCTCTCCCAGGGCATTAAAAATTAATTTATTCTATTTAGAATAGAATAGAGATATAAAAATATATATAAAAAAGAGAAAAGTAAAGCTTCAACTTTGTGACTTTTTGGCTGTTTTGTTTTCCTGATTCTTATTAATGTTACTGTCCTCATGATGCACAAGGAAAAAAAGGCTCCATGTCTGCAATCAAAGGACATTTTCTTTGTGTTTTTGTAGAGGTGCATCCCTCAGGCAGCTCATTATTTTTATGAATTGTAAATCAAGATATTCTTCTGCTTCATTTGAACTAATGCCTTTTCTTTTTTACAAAAGAGAATAGCACAGAGAAGCATGGTTAAATCTGGCATGTTTGCAGAGTATTTATACACTTGTATCAATTCAAATGCAGTAATGTAAATGTCAGAAATGCTGCATGTCCGAGCAGCAGTAGGATATTGTGTTTATTCACTCTCGCTGATTCAATGCAGAATCAGGGTCAAAACATGAAACTAAAAAGTGAATCAAAATCAAAGTGAATCGGTGAATTCAAGGCGGCGCAAGTGACTGGCTTTCTCTGTTCCTGCAACACAGCAATAGAGCTGAAGTACCTGCGATAGAGGAGCTTTGGGACTCTTAGAGAACTCAGGAAGAAGCAGTCTTCGAGGTCAGTGAATCCAAGGCAGTGGGAGTGACTGGCTTCCTCAATTTCTCAGGATGGGAGTCGATCGGCACCTGCACACATCTACACAGCCAGGTAATAAGCTTCCCCACCCCACACGGGGCTGGACGATCCCAGGGGAAATTGGAGTGAACGGAATGGTTCAGTCTTTCTCACACTTGTGTATACAGCAATCCCTCCACAATTCACACGTGAACACTTCAACTTGTAAGCACTGCAATTCTACAAATACCTCACAGTGGGTTTAAGGCTTCAATCCATTAGACCCGGATCATTCCACCTGCCCCTCGTGTTCCAACCGGAGGGGGGAGAATGCGACGATAAGGCGACTGCATAGGGGGGTTATTCAGGAAAACAAACGTGCCTTCCCATCACCAGCTTCAACCACACCAAAGAGAGAAAGAACAAACAGGTGCAGATCTTCCAATAGGTCACAATGCCTCTATAAACTCAATCACGATGTTTATACAACACGCTGGATTTGGGTACTTAACTCTTCATAAATGATGATTTTCACAATGCCTCCATCAACTCAATCACGATGTTTGTACAACAATCTGGAATTGGGTACTTAACTCTTCATAAAAGACGATCTTCACACTCACAGGGACAATCTTCACCCTCGCCCGTCCGCTCGCTTTTGGCCAGTCCTTCACTCTCCGTACCTCGCCGTTCTAACCCCCTTCTTCCTTCAACTGCTCCTTTTATATCCTCTCCAAACATACACGCTCTTGTTTGCCACCGTAATCAACTCTAATTTCGTTCAGCTGTGAATAATTTCTCCGTGTTTTCTCTTTAGGTCGGCCATGACGGTAAACCGGAACCGGCCTGGTGTTACCCCGGAAGTGCTCCCCTGGGGGACTATGCGCCGAATTTGTTATGCTTGTCACCGTGCCATATCTAATATTACATCATCAGATCCTTCTGCGAAGTTCTGGAACACTTCAAATCATCAATGATAAATCGTATACTCTCAGATACTTCACATGTTGTATTCACTGAATTGTATTCAATGCAAAACCTGCACACCAGACTGCTGCAAAAATTATCTGAAAACAAAACTCTAGAGCATGGAAAGTGGTCTTCAGTATTTCTCTTGGTCAACGTTCAGTCTATGTTTGCATCAAGTCTACGTGGGGTCTTAGCTGGGAGCTCATGCGTCGATTACGAGAGATAAGAATGCTCTGGATCCACCACATCATGTGACCCTTGCTCTCCTGGGTGGTAAAGAAAACAAGCCTTTTATCTTCGAATCGAACCGTAAAGGCTAAACCAGATCAACACCTCAGAGATCTCAACCTCTCAGCTATATCAGAATTGAGAGATGCACAGGAATCTTAAACCCATTTAAGCCCACCGGCAACTATAGTTGCCGAAGTGTATAGTTGTCATTTTCCTTTTGTAAGTATTTTTCTAGGTGTTATCCATGTTGTATGTCTCAATGCCATGCAAGGAAACAACCAAATAAAGGATTTCAAGAAAAAAAAAGAAGGTATTTACTTCCTTCCTGTCACATGAGGCTGTCAACTTCCTACCCCTACTTCCAGGAAGCATGACGAAGGCAAACCCTCCCAAAGAAAGCTCATTTTCATATTACTAATAAGTATTTTTTGTTGACATATATATATCTACATAATCATGAAGGTCTCTAGAATCATCCAAACAAAACAAATCTTACAATAGATCTATAGTTTTTTGTATACTTAGTCAAAAGTCCAAGCGGCAAGTATAGTTGCCGGTGGGCAAATGCCTTGTAAGTGTCACGATTGTCATATTTTCAATGTGTTTAGTTCTGTTTTGAGATCTTGTTTCCCCCGTCTTTTGTGACTTTTGGTTCAGTCCTGTTAGTTTTCCCGCCATGTCTGATTAGAAATTCCCTGCACCTGTTTTCTGTTAATCATCCCATTAGTCCCTGTTCATTTAAGCCCTGTGTTTTCCCTCAGTGTTTGTTGGTCGTCGTCCGCGTATGGTTGTATGTTTTGAAGTCCTGGAGTTCCCTTTCCTTTGTTCATGTCTGTTTTTGGAAATTAAGTTTGTAAATAAATACCTATATCGCCATTCCGTGTCCTCGTCTTCAGCACCTGCAACAACCAAGACAGAACGACCAACCGTAAACTGAAAATGAGCAAGGTGAGAAGAGGAAAGAAAGAGGTGAGCCCCATGGAAATACCAATCCTCTTCCAGAAGGAACTCTCTCTTGAGGAGTATGCGAGGCGTTACCTAGCCTTTTACGATGATGTGTCGTTGGAAGAGGAGAAACTCACAAAGAGTTTCTGGGGTGGTCTGAGGGACCCGTTATCCCAGATAATTCTTGTGAAGGACCTCCATCTATCCTTCCTGGAGTTCGTGGATCACACGCTGTGGGCGTGTGGATCCAACTACGTCGTGGAGGATCTCCCACTCCAACCCGTTCCACACCAAGTAGAGCCTGAGCCCGTCGCATGCCCGCCAGAGCCTGAGCCCATCACCTGCACGCCAACGCCTGAGCCCATCACCTGCACGCTCACACCAGAGCCCATCGTCTGCCCACCAGAGCCTGCACACCGCATCAGCCCTGCCGCCAGATCGGTCCCTGGACTTCCCCGGCTGATATCCGGTATGACTGATCCCCCACTGATATCGGTGCGACTGGCCCAAAAGAAGGCGGCCGAGGCTGGGGTTCAAGTCAGCCACATCCAGCCAGAGCCTGAGCCCGTCGCCTGCCCGCCAGAGCCTGAGCCTGTCACCTGCCCGCCAGAGCCTGATCCCAGCCCCGAGTTTCCTGATATGCTGGTCCCGTCCAGCCCCGAGTTTCCTGATATGCTGGTCCCGTCCAGCCCCGAGTTTCATGATATGCTGGTCCCGTCCAGCCCCGAGTTTCCTGATATGCTGGTCCAATCCAGCACGGAGCCCGTTGACCCAGAGCCAGAGCCCGTTGACCCAGAGCCAGAGCCAGAGCCCGTTGACCCAGAGCCAGAGCCAGAGCCCGTTGACCCAGAGCCAGAGCCAGAGCCCGTTGACCCAGAGCCAGAGCCAGAGCCCGTTGAGCCAGAGCCAGAGCCAGAGCCCGTTGACCCAGCGCCAGAGCCAGAGCCCGTTGACCCAGCGCCAGAGCCAGAGCCCGTTGGCCCAGCGCCAGACCCAGAGCCCGTTGACCCAGACCCAGAGCCCGTTGACCCAGAACCCGTTGACCCAGCGCCCGTTGATGTCAAGTCAGTTCCCGATCATGAGCCTGTCCTCCCCAAGAAAATTTTGGGGGGCGCTATACGCCTTCGCCGTGGCCGGCCAAAGATCCACGGAGGCCTGGAAAAATTACACCGCCGTGGCCACCTGATGGATCTTCACCGCCGTGGCCACCTGAAGGGTCTGCACCGCCATGGCCACCTGAAGGGTCTGCACCGCCATGGCCACCTGAGGGGTCTGCACCGCCATGGCCACCTGAAGGGTCTGCACCGCCATGGCCACCCGAAGGGTCTGCACCGCCATGGCCACCTGAAGGGTCTGCACCGCCATGGCCACCTGAAGGGTCTGCACCGCCATGGCCACCTGAGGGGTCTGCACCGCCATGGCCACCTGAGGGGTCTGCACCGCCATGGCCACCTGAAGAGTCTTCACCGCCGTGGCCACCTGAAGAGCCTGCACCGCCTTGGACGCCCGAGGGTCCCACAGCTCCGCCCTGGACACCCGAGGGTCCCACAGCTCCGTCCTGGACGCCCGAGGGTCCGACAGCTCCGCCCTGGACGCCCGAGGGTCCGTCTGCTCAGCCCTGGCCACGCCCACGTCCAGCTCCGCCATGGCCACATCCACAGCTGGTTCCACCCCGGTTCCCCAGGCTACCAGCTCCGCCCTGGAGGCTTCCCGTCCCTGCATCACCATGCCCTCGTCAGCCTCCAGGGCGCCCACCCTCCCACCCCTTTGGATGTTGTACGGCGCGAGGTCGCGCCTTCGGAGAGGGGGGGGTACTGTCACGATTGTCATATTTTCAATGTGTTTAGTTCTGTTTTGAGATCTTGTTTCCCCCGTCTTTTGTGACTTTTGGTTCAGTCCTGTTAGTTTTCCCGCCATGTCTGATTAGAAATTCCCTGCACCTGTTTTCTGTTAATCATCCCATTAGTCCCTGTTCATTTAAGCCCTGTGTTTTCCCTCAGTGTTTGTTGGTCGTCGTCCGCGTATGGTTGTATGTTTTGAAGTCCTGGAGTTCCCTTTCCTTTGTCATGTCTGTTTTTGGAAATTAAGTTTGTAAATAAATACCTATATCGCCATTCCGTGTCCTCGTCTTCAGCACCTGCAACAACCCTGACAGTAAGTACATATATCATGGGGAAATGGGGTATACTGTGTTAATAGATTAATAATTCAAGGTTATTGGACTTGTTTAGTGCATAAACTTAACTTTACCCTTTAAATGACATCTCTACTGTTCATAAGTACTGTCTGTATGCACTGTTATTTTAGTTTTTTGCCATTTTGCTTGTTATATAGATATCGTTTTTTATTATTTTATTATATTATTTGTATTTATTTATTTTCATTTAACTTTTTGATACACAATACCCTGTTTTGGCTGCACTCTACCACTTTAACCCTTGTGCGCTGTTCATTTGAGGTTTACAGTCAGGCTGTTTGTGGTCTCAGAGACCCCAGGCAACAAAATGTAATTTTGTAACAAATTTTGTACAAATGTAATTTCTTACATTTTGTAACAAATTACATTTTTGATATATGCATACGTATCTACATATTATGAAATCATAATTATAACAATAAAAGTTACTTTTGTCAAAGTTTAGTAGTTTTTGTACTGAAAAAACACCGTTTTTCAATAATGTACAATAATGGTACATTATGATTAGAATCAAACCTGATCAGGATGTTACAAAGAGAAAAGTTGGAGTCTTTAGAGTTTATCATTTATTTCAATTATCTGTTTTTCATAAAATTCAAAAAATTGTGTGAAGTGTGCCACTTCGTTTCTGTCTATGAGCGTTCTTTCTGATTTTGAGGATGAATTTTGTCTGTTGACAAAAATCTTTTGATTCTAATCATAATATAACATTATTGAATATTATATTTTTTCTAGTACAAAATAAGCCTAAACTTCGACAAAAAGTAACTTTTATTGTTATAATTGTGATTTCATAATATGTAGATATGAATACAACTGGAAAACCTTGTGAAAATATGTCTTTCATTTAGTCAAATAGCAAATCGCAAATAGTGGAGCTCTGCAGCCATCTACTGGTTAAAGTGGTAATTTGTTACTTTTAAAAGGTAATTTTCCAAAAGATGGGCAAAAATCTTATACTAAACCATGTCAAATTATCCATGTTATCCCCATAAATGAAAGTTAGAAATGTGGGTCAAAAAGACCCAAAACAGCGCACAAGGTTTAAGACAAATGGATTTGTTGTTTGTTGTGTTTTCATATTCAAGAGATTATAAGTTAGATTCCGCTTTTTTGGGTTTGCATCAAACATTCTTCGACTTTTATACACAATAAATTTGTTTATGAATAAAGATTGATCTGTTGGAAGCAGTTATTTACAGATAGATGCCAAATGTTCTCCTCCTATTCATATTTAACATTGAGGGGGTGCATACCACGTATTTGCCCACCGGCAACTATAGTTGCCGCACATTCAAATGCGATTTTCAAGAAGAAAAAAAAACTGGGGAAAATAAATGCAGAACATGTTCACATAGGACATTATTAACATGACTATATGCATGAAACCATTCAGAAAAATTTGGGCATAAATGGGTTAAGACACAACAGTATGTTTCTCAGACGTTATACCTCTGATTTTACTCTCCCTCCACACAAATAATTCTTACACAAGGAGGTTCTAATATTATCAAACTGATGCTGGGTTAAGCTCCATCCACATAGAAAAGAATAGGCATTATGTAAGCCACTACATCTACATTTCTCATCATGGGGGGTGTGGGAACGGATTCCGACAGCTGGAATGTATGCCGTCGGATTCTGTTCCCCCCATGTTTCTTACACAATGAGGTTCTAATATTTTAAAAACTGACAGCAAATTGGCCGGTGCTGATGATCTCGTGGGCAGAGCATTGACACACAGTAGCACCATTGGGGTTGGTATGACTCGAGTTTGAGTCCCAGATCGTAGACTTTTTTCCCCATCTCTGTCTGCCACTTTACTTTTTGTCTACATACTGTTCTATTATAATAAAAAGCCAAAAAATAAATATTTAAACTGATCCAGGTTAACAGCTCCAAAAACAAACCTGCCTTCCTACACCAAAACAGTCAAATGTGTTCACTTACTGTGAATCAATACAATACTTAGTGCGTTTTGCTCATTTTTTTTTCACATAGCAGAAAAATAGACTTAAAATACTACCATCATTTCTGGTCATAGAGTTAAGAAATAAGAGAAAATAAACTGTTAAATGTCTACTTTTTTATGTGCCCACATACAATCGAAATAAAATATTGTGCTTTTGTAAAATAAAGAAAATAAACAGGGTGTGCGTTCTGCCTCCCCTTCTCCATGAACTTTTTTTCTGGAGCATGTCTCTAAACATAAACAAAACTCAGCTAACATTATTCACCCAGCCATAAGCAATATATCTTTAAAATCATTTGAGTTTGTACTTTTAAATGATCCGATTCAAAACTAAAATAAATATTCTCCGTTTATGTCATCTATATAAAAAGAGAGACGTGTCAGCCGTTCTAATTATCTTTCTCTCCCCCCTGCGCAAAGTTACCTCCAGATGACGTAGTTTCAATGGTGTGCTTGTCCGTCCTATGTCGGTATCAGGAGGGTGCAGACTGTGACGCCAATCAACGTATTTTCCCGCCGTCTACCGAACTTCCCGTATCGACTTCCACAGGACTTCTGTTTAAGGGCTAAATGTAGTCCAGATATGGTCGTTGTGGACGTCTCATTTTGGTCCCCTATGGGTGCAGACTGTAACGCCAGACAACGTCTTTTTTAATCGTCTAATGATCGTTTTGTACTAACGACCAGAGGACCTCTGTGTAAGGGCTAATTGTACTCCAAATGTGGTCATCCCAGTGCCGGCCCGAGCCTTTTGGGGGCCCTAAGCAAAATTTGATTTGGGGGCCCCCTTCCACTATGCGGAGTCACTGTGCTTGACGATTATTGACACAAATGTCACGCAATTATGATACATTATAAATTAATACAGTGAGGTTATGTATTAATACAAAATAAATACTTATAAAAAAATGCCTACTTAAATAAAAAAAGGTTTAACTTTTACTTTACTCTTTTACTAACTCTTTGAAACTTCTTAAAACAAACTGTCTCAAAACATATAAAATAAATTATTTGCTAAAATAATGACAAAACTGAGAAATCAGAAACATAATAAGAGCAAGGGTTCAACAATGACAATTATTGTTGAAAACTGTAAAAATGTCTCAATACAGTGTAACTGTCCTCAAAATCTTTTTTATTATTATTATTGTAACAGACTTTGTTGGATTGTACATGACAGAATCCAACAAAGTCTGTTACTATAATACCGGTAATGATGTACTGGCGCTCGTGTATGCAATGTATTTTTCCCCTCGGGGCTTGCCGTAGATCGGAATCGGTAGTACGCACTTGGTACTGGAGTGTCGCGGGTTTTTGGAATTAGTGATCTGATCAATGTGTGGTATAATAAAGTGGAGAAGAGTTCAAACTGCTATGTTTATTATTTATCCAAACTGCTACCCTTACACCTAGAAGGTTAAGTTCCCCTGCGGCTGTTTTCTCCAACTTAAACCAATACCGTGACTATGCACAGTTGCGCACTCTTGTCTATGCATGCGCGAGGTGTCTAGATTATGCGGATGACAAACGCTGAGACACAGCAGCTGTTGTAGGCAGGTATATTGATCATGAAATCAGAATTTTCTTGTCTTGAATTATTCATTCATTCAACCATATTCATTAATTCATTTATGTCACTTGTTTAAGCCATCTAAAAAAAATATATATTTTTTTAAACTCGATTGGGGGGCCCCCTGGTGGCCAGGGGGCCCCAAGCAGCCGCTTAGTTCGCTTATGCCTCGGGCTGGCCCTGGGTCATCCCACTGCGCAATGTGGCGTTAGAGTGACGTCTTTTCTATAATATTGACGTCGGTGGGACCAAATGTGGTCGTTTGTGGACGTCTTTTCAACATCAAATTTAGTATATTCTATAACTTCTATAACTGTAGTCCCATGTTTCAAAAAGGTAGAGGACATTTTTAAAGGATGTTATCTGTACCATGTATTTACATTTATGCATTTGGCAGACTCTTTTATCCACAGTGACTTACATTGCATTACACATTTACATTGCACTACACATTTACATTGCCGTTTTAGGTGGCCGTTACACAAGCGCTAACGCTCTACTGTTTGAGCTACTGAATTACACCTTTGTATGTGTCAATTACCACCTTCTGCTTAAGACAATCAAATGCAGTCAACAATCAAATTATAAATAATCTGTAGTATAGTAATAATCATGTCTATATTGGGTCCGTCAGTCCATGACCAATTCTGGACATCTATTCGACTTCCAATAGGTCCACTATTTGGACGTCCAACCATGACGTGGACGTCTTGCTATCGTCCAACATCCAACTTGGACGTCATGCTATCGTTCAACATTTGACCGTTGAACTGGGTCATGTTTTTGGACCTCATTTGGACGTCTATTACAGGTGCAGGAAATTTACATGATTAATATGCAATATTTTTTTTATTTATAATTATTTAAGATAGTTTTCAAAAAACTGTAGCTCAAACAGTAGAGCGTTAGTGCTTGTGTCCGGCCACCTAGTGCAACGCGTAGAATATGGGTTCGATTCCCAGGGAAAGCAGGAATGTAATGCAATGTAAGTGGATAAAATCGTCTGCCAAATGCATAAATGTGGATAAAAGCGTCTGCCAAATGCATAAATGTGGATAAAAGCGTCTGCCAAATGCATAAATGTAAATACATGGTACAGATAACATCCTTTAAAAATGTCCTCTACCTTTTTGAAACATGGGACTACAGTTATAGAAGTTATAGAAGATACTAAATTTGATGTTGAAAAGACGTCCACAAACAACCACATTTGGTCCCACCGACGTCAATATTAAAGAAAAGACGTCACTCTAACGTCACATTGCGCAGTGGGATGACCACATTTGGAGTACAATTAGCCCTTACACAGAGGTCCTCTGGTCGTTAGTACAGGACGATCATTAGTCGACAAAAAAGACGTCGTCTGGCGTTACAGTCTGCACCCATAGGGGACCAAAATGAGACGTCCACAACGACCATATCTGGACTACATTTAGACCTTAAACAGAAGTCCTGTGGAAGTCGATACAGGAAGTTCGCTAGACGGCGGAATAATACGTTGATTGGCGTCACAGTCTGCACCCTCCTGATACCGACATAGGACGGACAAGCACACCGTTGAAACTACGTCATCTGGAGGTAACTTTGCGCAGGGGGATTAGTCGTCCAACAAACGTCCTGTATTAACGTCCATAGAATTTCTGCATAAGGGCTAATTATACTTCAAATGTGGTTATTGTGGACGTCCCATTTTGATACCTTAAAGGTGCAGACTATGACGCCAAATTACGTCTTATTAGTCCTCCAACAAACGTCCTGTATTCAGACCTCCTCAGGTCCAGAGGACCTGAGGAGGTGCAGACAGTGCTTTTATACTGCACTGTTCATAACCTTTGTCTCATTTCAACTGTTCCAGTTAATTTTTCTGTTGCCTTATTTGATTGCCTTTCCACCACATAAACTAAGCCAAACAAAGCTACAGGAAATTTAACTGGTACAGAAAACAGGCCCTCCACCTTCTGGAAAGGGCATTAATCAGCATGTCAATGATTAATGCCTCAGTCAATCAAACATTTCCCTACATTCATTGTTCATGTCAATTTCCTGCACCTGTCTTAGAAGTCCACATGGCGTCACAGTCTGCACCTTCCAGGAACCAAAATCTGACTTCCAAACATGACGTAGAAAATACCTCATATGGAGGTAACTTTGCAAACCTAGATCTTGTCAATTTCCTGCACCTGTCTTAGACGTCCACATAACATCCAGAAAATTACCTATTCCGGCGTTCAAATATTGAACATTATATTGACGTCCAGGTGGGGTCATAGTTAGATGTCCAAATAGCGGACCTAGATTGCACGTTGCATAAAGGTCAGAAATTGGTCTTGGACCGACTGACGCAATATAGACACGATCTGCCTGTCCAATAGACGTCTGATGTTTAGTGGGTCAGCTCATTATCTCTGGTAATATGACACGGCCACGGAGAGCACGCGCTATTTAAATGCAAATGTGAAGCAAAACATTGAGACGCGTTAACGCCCATATAGGCTAAACTCTGTAAACACACTATATTTTTTAGTCAGATTCGTCTTGTGCGGCTATGAGGAATAATCCTGGGACATTTACCTACCTCAGAAGAACAAGTGCTGGTTTATATTCACTTCGAGGAGGAGCAACAGATTCAGCTGAGAAGTGTGTAAGTGTTTTATGATTGTGCTTTGTTCTAATCGCGATATAGAATAACGTTAGTGTCAGTAAACGGAAAAATAGCATACTGTTTAGATGTGAAACATGTTTCTCTCTCTCTCTCTGTGTGTGTGTGTGTGTGTGTGTGTGTGTGTGTGTGTGTGTGTGTGTGTGTGTGTGTGTGTGTGTGTGTGTGTGTGTGTGTGTGTGTGTGTGTGTGTGTGTGTGTGTGTGTGTGTGTGTGTGTGTGCTTGTTTTTGTGATATATGAGGACACAAATGTGTATAATGACATGGGTATTACACTGGTATTACAACTTACACGTGAAATATGAGGACATTGCATGCGTCCTCATATTTCAAACAGCTTAAAAATCATAAAAAACAATGTTTTTTTTAAAAATGTTAAAATCCAGCATGTCTCCTGTAAGGGGTAGGTTTAGGGACAGGGGCAGTGTAGGGGGATAGAATATATAGTTTGTCCAGTATAAAAACCATTACGCCTATGGAATGCATAAGTCACAAAAACAAACATGTGTGTGTGTGTGTGTGTGTGTGTGTGTGTGTGTGTGTGTGTGTGTGTGTGTGTGTGTGTGTGTGTGTGTGTGTGTGTGTGTGTGTGTGTGTGTGTGTGTGTGTGTGTGTGTGTGTGTGTGTTGTGTGTGTGTGAATGAATGAATGAATGAATGAATGAATGAATGAATGAATGAATGAATGAATGAATGAATGAATGAATGAACGCACAGATACGCACTGTTACAGACGAAATAAAAGACAACATTTCGTTGACTAGTTTTGGATAAAGTTTTTACTCTAAAATAGACATCAAATAAGCTTTAGTTTCTGCTCATATGTTAAATATATAGTATGTTTTGTCAATAAACTATATATATATATATACAGGGGTTAAATTGGGATTTATTAAGTGGGGGTGCTCTCCCTAGGGGGGTCCGGGGGCATGCCCCCCGGGATTTTTTTTTTTTTTTGAAAAATAAACCATTAAATAGCACTTTCTGGAGAGTTTTGTGCAAAGAAATGGAGAAATTGAGTATTACATGATATGTGAAAAACTGCAAGGTTAAGAGCATTTACTTTGCAACAGGTATTAGGACATTTAGCATTTACATTACTGTTAATCAGTCATCACTTGATTACACGTTGTATTACCTTGTTATGATATAGTGACCCATACAATGTGCTAAACATAATGTGCCACATGGAGAGACAGTGCAGCATATGACAGTAGCAGCAGCTGAGAAGATTTGGGTCTGTGGTGACCAGGTCCACCTCATACAAACTTCCTTCTCCCATTCTCTCTCTTTACTACGACAACCACACACACACACACACACACACACACACACACACACACACACACACACACACACACACACACACACACCACACACACACACACACACACACACACACACACACACATAAAAAGGCAAAGTTTTGATTTCTGGCTCCAGTGGTTGCCTCATTACACAACCCACGTAAAGTTGATAATTCCGCGAATAACTGCAATTGCAGATTTCGAACAGAGATGGCGAAAACTGCGGACTGCAGCTTTAAGATATAAAAATGATGATAACACTGGTTAGTTTTACAATCAACATTTGAATTTATTTGTGTTTTACCTTTGTAATTTAATTTTGATTTTACATTTATTTCATACACATTCTTAAAAACAGTACAGAGAACACACATCTATAACTCATCACTCATCTATAACTTCATTACTTCCCGCAATGGCTGGTATGCAAACACCTCAGTATTAGTCTGCCTTTTCTTACACGCCAGGTGCTCTGTAACTTTAACATTAATAGAATGTTGATATGATATCAATTAAATCATCTGGTAAGTCTGCTGAGTACATCACTGTAAAGTCTGCTGCCAACTAGGGATGAGATCATTGCCGGTGTAACGGTAAAAATTATGTTAATTATTACAGAGAAATTAATGTAATTCTTAGTATTGTTTCTTGTATGCTGGTGGCTATAATATTTAGTACTGGTAAATAATTTTCATAGTAAGTCAGATGCTTATTATTGTGCATTATTATTTGTTTATATTTTAGAACCACAACCAACTTCACATGTAACCTCAAATACAACTTCATAGTTGACTTCACGTTGGAGTTGTAAATAAATCTTCCTGGATCTCAGCCAGACATATCTGGTTCAAGTTCTTTCACAGTGTTTCAGACCGTTTTCAATAGTTTTTTACAAGCATATTGCCTATATTTTTGTAATATATTAAGCACTGTTACACTTTTTGAAACTAGTTCAGCTTGTGTAGGCCTGTCACTGACAGGCTGTCAGTGCTTTCTGAACATATTGAACACACTTTTAAAAATACCGCAATACCGAACACTGTGATAATTTTGATCATTTTCATACTGTCCCATCTCTACTGCCAACATGTTACAGAGCTAGTCATGCTAAAAATGTCTGGAATATCACCCCACCTTTTGAAGAAGTAAGTCAGTTTCCTCTTCTTGGGTGGATATGCTCCACTCATTTCAATTTATCTCTGAAAGTTGGAGAATAAATGGTTGATTTAATTTTCATTAACCACAGAGCTTGGTAGCTAAAAGTAACTTAGGTCTAGCAAGTCTTATATTTCTGTAATTCACACAGATCAAATACAAATATGCTGACTGAATAGATTGCTAGTTTATTTTAAGTAGCCAGCTAACGTTAAATTAGCAGTTCTCTTGGCAGTTTGCTGATAATCCGGTATCTGAAGTAAAATGCTCAAAACATCTCCTGAGAAAAATCACATGGTCAACCTAGTCCTGGTTATTTAATTTTGATTTAGTCTTATTTTCCTTACCTTGTCATTCAAGGCCAGGGCACTTTTTTGACATTTCTGAAACATCCACATCCCGCGCAACCACGGTCTCCCAGGAACATTCATTATTGCTGCGTACATTTATCCGTGTCAGACGCGCATGCGCGAGCGGTGCGCGATCATGGTCGACTGACAACGAGATTAAGCAGCTGAACAAAATTACGGCCGTGTTCCGATTGTTCTCATCTCAGCTCCGCCGAGACAAAATAGACATGCCATTTCAAAAATCTTTCATTTATTGTCAGAAATATGTTTTCAAAAGCATCACTTTCATCAAATTGTATGTGACATAATTTCTAGTAGGCAACTGACTGCAAACGAGCAGGCTTATGTGCCGGGGCTGAGCCCCGGAGAGCCCCGGCCCAATTTAACCACTGTATATATATATATATATATATATATATATATATATATATATATATATATATATATATATATATATATATATATATATATATATATATATATATATAATGAGCCTTGCATTCAGGTGTGAGAGAGAATGCAAGGACCCCAAAGAATGCAAGAACAATACATATTCTTGCATTCTTTGGGGTCCTTTCATTCTTTCTCACACCTGAATGAAAGGCTCATTATTATGCAGGGTCTTTGTCTTCTCAAGTGCGAACCAACTAATTATTCACAAGGGGGTTGGGCAGTTGACGCCCATTCGCATATTGCCTTGGCAAACAAAAAAATGTTTTTTTTCACAATTTTAATCAATCTATTGTGTTATGTGAATTATTAGGCAGGATGATTTTTTTTAGATCATTTTGAAGCAAAAACTCTAGGCGACAACTTCCATTAGTCAAGTGTCTTGTGGACACATATTTAGTATGTGTTTTGTGGCCTTATTTCAGAAACTTTTAGTTTAAGTTTTTTCTATAACCATGCATAAATAATATTCTCTCAAAAATACAAACATGTACATACATGTTGCTCACATATTATGGTAGCCATGTATGTGCTATATAGAGTGAATTTACACCTTTGCCATTAACATGTTTATAAATAACTGAAAAAAGCACAAATGTCAGCGCATGTCAAAACATCCCAAGGGCCCCAAAAACACCTTGGTCCCCAGATGGTTAATAAGAAAATATGAGAATTGAAAACTGCTTGTGTTCAGTGTCAGCATGCAATATGTTTATCCAAAATGAAATCAGTCAGAAATCACAGAAATCAGTGATGATTTGCTGCTCAAGAGACCCTTATTATTATTATTAGTGCTGAAAATAGTTGTACTGCTTAATATTTGTGTGCAACAGTAAAACACTTTTTAAGGATACTTTGATGAATAGAAAGAAATAAAAAAAGCATTTTTTGTGAATGAAACAAAATTTGTGTGTAACATGTTAAATGTCTTTGCTAAATAAAACTATTAATTTATTTTCTTATGTACCCGAAACTTTTGAACGGGAGTGTATAAACAAATACATTGTTCTTTGGGACACACACAAAATGGGTTCATTATTCACACTGTGCTCTTGTGTATACATTGTATTTGTAAAACAATCACAAACATGATGATGAAAGCAAAGGTTATCTTTAATAAATCCACAGGAAGATAAATCACACAAAGCGAATGGCTTACAACACATATCACAGACGAGACCCAACAGCAAATTAACAGACACAGAAGACATAAATATGCAATCAAATGAGGATAATTAATGACACACACTTGAACTAAATGATAACTAATCAGAAACCATGACAACTGACTCAACAGTGAAAACTGAAAACCAAGTACAAACTAAGGCCCTGTTTACACGAGAACGTTTCCGGGTGAAAACGTAAAAAATATTTTATCGGATGTGTCTTTCGTTTACAAGGCGACAGCGTTTTTATGGCTTAAAAACGCAAAAAAGTGAAACCCCCCTCCAGAGTGGAAATCTTAAAAACGCTCCACCGTCGCGTTCCCGTCTAAAGGGTAAAACGCAAATCTGCTCATGGTGGCTCTCGTCGCTAACGCGTTTACGTCACAGGCATATGTGCCAGTACAGGAAAATAACAACCAACATGTCAGATTATTTCCATACGTTGGACCTTCAAGTTGCCATAGCAGCTCTGATAATCGTACAATAGTCTTTTCAGCAGTTGTACGAAATATTCTCAGATATTGGTGTTGTTGTGTGGCAGTACTTGACATTGCCACCTAGCAGCCTACAGTGCATACTACATCGAATTTCACACACTTTTATTTCACACACTTTTGCGTCACCATGTGCACGCGGATTCCCCCCCCCCCCCCCCCCCACTAATGCTTGTCTAAATGCAGAATAAAAAGTGATAACGCAACGCCACTTTTGCGTTTTCTCCTCAGATCGTTTCCGTGTAAACATAGCCTAAGTGAGAGTGTCACAGAACTCTCGTCACATCTGAAGCATTTTAGATTGATAGAGCAATCTATGAGGAATGAGGTTAAACAGTCAGGGTCATTTTATGCTCAAGGTTCATCACGTTCAGGCCCAAAGAAATTCCTTATTTGGTTGTGGCTGATTGCTTTGGATCCCAGCCCAATAACCTTTATGACCTAAGGTTTAGCACTCATCTGCTCATTTACCACACCCTAACTGCTGTTTGGCAGCATTCAACATCATGTGGGCTCCTGAAGGATCTGTCTTATACACTCCAACTTTGTGCAAAGCCTAATTTTAAAAACACTCTGACACGTAATATTCAGTAATACTGCATTATCAATTTCACTGCACTGACACTAATGGATGAGAATAAAAACGTGAACTGAATTGATATGAATGACAACAATAGTGTCTTCCGCAGAGCTGATTATAGCTGAATTGACGTTTCATAATTGAACAATCGCAACATAGATGGTGATGGTGAGGAGACCATCTTTGGAAAACAGTCTCGAGATGGCGCCGTTGTATGGCGACACGCTACGAGCCTCTCTCACGCCACGCTTAGTGTTAGTTTTAACCTTATTTATTAGTTTGATAATACAGCCTATGTCCTCCTTTATTACTTATGATCGACAGACTTTATTGGACATTGGACAAAATGCTCCAAAATTGTCTACAACATCTATGATACCTGTGGATATTATCAAAACATCAGAAACCTGGCACTTTGGAAATCAAAGGCGAAAGAGAGGAAGACGTGGGGGACTGCTGGTGAGGTTACGGAATCGACCTATGCGGCCTCCAATACCAAGCATGCTGCTGGCAAACATGCAATCTATCAGCAATAAAATGGATGAGCTTCGTTGCCGAGTTAATGTCCAGCGAGATCTGGGAAATTGCTGTGTGTTTTGTTTTACCGAGACATGGCTAACATCGGATCATCCCGACAGTGCTGTACACTTGGACGGTTTCTCCGTGTTTCGTTCGGACCGAGCTAAGGACACGATTGGTAAATCGAAAGGTGGGGGTGTGTGCTTTTTGGTAAACAACTCCTGGTGCACTGACGCGGAAGTTATCTTTCACTCCTGTTCGCCGGTCCTTGAACTGCTTACCATCAAATGTCGGCCGTTTTACGCACCACGAGAATTTCCATCAGTTTTACTCACTGCGGTATATATACCTCCCCAAGCCAACGCCAAGGAAGCCCTGAATGAGCTCTGTGACGCTGTCAACAGGTGTGAGAGGCTGCACCCGCAAGCCCTCTCCATAGTAGCCGGGGACTTCAATCATTGTAATTTGAAGTCAGTGCTACCGAAATATTATCAACACGTCAGTTGTGTAACCAGAGGCAACAAAACTCTTGACCACTGTTATTCAACCATCAAGGGAGCTTATAAATCTGTCCCCTGGCCGCACTTTGGGAAATCAGATCATTTATCGGTACTGCTGCTCCCCGTGTATAAGCAGGAGATAAAGAGGGAGAAACCCACTGTGAGGACAGTACAGCGCTGGACTGCAGAAGGTGAGCTTATGTTGCAAGATTGTTTCGATTCTACTGACTGGTCAGTTTTTAGAGATTCTGCTACCTTGCATGAGTACACTGAAGCAGTTACGGATTATGTTAAATTCTGTATGGACAGCTGTATTCCCACACATACTTTTTGTGTCTACCCTAATGAAAAGCCGTGGGTAAACAACAATATACGTGCAAAACTGCGTGAGAGGACAGTGGCTTTTAAATCTGGGGATGATGCTCGTTATAAGAGCGCGAGATACGAGCTTAGGAATGCAATCAAGTCGGCTAAAAAACAGCATCGGGATAAGATAGAGAGGTATTGCTCTGAAGGGGACTCTAGGCGTGTTTGGCAAGGCCTACAAGCGGTCACTAGTTATAAGGCCAAACCCAGCGGCGTCATAACAAGCTCTGTTTCTTTCCCAGACGACTTTAACAATTTTTATGCACGTTTTGAATGCGCTGCTGAAGCACTGACGCAGGGAATATCTCCTACTGGGGATGTGCATGTTAAAGTACCTTCATACGTGAACGCACACACAGACATATTATCTCCCGATGGGGATGCTTTCAGCAGTCAAGCATACCAGGTCTCAGTTACTGATATATGTAAAGTTTTTAAAGCTGTGAAAATAGGTAAGGCTGCTGGACCTGATGGCATTACTCCGCGAGTCTTAAGGACATGTTATAGACAACTTGCATCTGTTTTTAGCGACATTTTTAACTTGTCACTCTCTCTTTGTATGGTTCCAAATTGTTTTAAAAAATCAATCATAATTCCTGTGCCTAAGAAAACAACTGCCACCTGTATGAATGATTTTAGACCTGTAGCCTTGACTTCGGTGGTTATGAAGTGCTTTGAGCTGCTTGTGAAATCATATATTAACAACTGCATTCCTGTCTTTACTGATCCATTACAATTTGCATATAGATCAAATAGAGCTGTGGACGATGCTGTATCTTTGGTTGTACATACTGCACTTCAACATCTAGAGGGTAGGGATACGTATGTCAGGATGCTGTTTGTTGACTATAGCAGTGCCTTCAATACCATCAGACCTTCTATTTTAATATCTAAGCTGTTAGACCTGGGCCTCTGTAATTCCATCTGCAGGTGGATACAGGACTTTCTAACAGGCCGTCCCCAGACAGTTAGAGTAGGCACTACATACTCAGCCTCTATAGTGTTAAATACCGGAGCACCTCAAGGTTGCTGTCTTAGTCCTTTATTATACAGTCTGTATACCTATGACTGTATTGCAAAACATCCCACAAATAGAATTGTAAAATTTGCAGACGATATTACTGTGGTAGGACTCATTGACAGTAATAATGAAACTGCCTATAGGGATGAAGTGAGTAATTTGATCATGTGGTGCCGAAGAAATAATCTGTCCCTTAATGTGGGGAAAACTAAGGAGGTCATCATACATTTTAGAAGAAATAAACCCACACATGCAGCTGTCTACATTAATAACTCTGCAGTCGAAATTGTTAACACTTTTAAGTTTTTAGGCATCCATATTTCAGATTCCCTTCTATGGTCTTTTCATATCACTTATACCATTAAGAAGGCACATCAGAGGCTTTATTTCTTGCAGTGTCTCAAGAAATATGGTATGTCACTCCACATTTTACAAAATTTTTACCGTTGTACAATTGAGAGCATATTGACAGGTAATATTACAGTGTGGTTTGGCAGGGCTACTTCACGTGAACTAAATCTATTGGCAAAGGTGGTTAAAACTGCATCCAAAATTATTGGGGTTCCACTAGAATCGCTCCAAAACATTTATTGGAAACGCAGCACAAAGAAGGCACTTGGTATTATACAGGATGTTAGTCATCCGGCACATAATCTCTTCTCCCAGCTTCCATCAGGGAGACGTTTGCAGAGCATCCCAACGCGCACATCACGTTTTAGGGACAGTTTTTACCCACAGGTTGTAAGGCTACTGAACGATAGTACAAGAGGAAGGAGGGTTGAGGTTTGAGCAGATGTTTAAATTTAAATTTTATTTTAATTATTTATTGACTGGTGCTGAGAGAGTGCTAAGGCACTTTGTATTTCATTGCTGTGGTACTCTGTACTAATATGCATATGACAATAAACTTGAACTGAACTGAACTGAACATAGAGTTGAACAACTTTACATCATCACTGAACTGACTCGACATTGATTCAACTGAATAACGACATTTTTGTCTTCTGTGCAATATAGCATTTCACAAACTAAAACATAAAAAAGCTACTTTAAAGTAGCACAACACACACCCTCTCACAAACATTCTCACATGTACATACAACAGTACAACAGCTGTATGGGTTTTGAATGTTTTCTGGACTCCACAGTGTCACCGATAGATATTATCTTGCAAACTCTGAAGCGGTTCCATTAAAGAAGTGTTGCTGTGTGACTCCTGGAACAAGTCCAGCATTTATGTGCAGTGCACCTGCACATAAGCATTCCTTATCAGATCCTATTCGGGCAAATCACTCTCTATATCTCTGTATTTGGCTGATGGTTCAGGACCCAATTAAAAGAAGCCACAACCTGGTGTTTATGTGATTGCGTAAACAGCCAGCAATATGAATGGCACACTGACAGTATTAAATAAGTGTTTATTCGAGATGACAGCCCTGAATAGGTAATTAGCTTCTCTGGCAGTTTTTTCAATAGACTTTTCAGGCTTCAAATGTGATTCCCTGATGCCTCATCCGACATGCGACAACATGTGAACATCACTATGCTTTCTGCACACTTCATTCTTGTGCGAATGAGGACCTGCAAGGTCCCCATCATCTGAGTCTGTATAGATCTGCATAGCATTGAAGATGTGTTAAAAGTCAGAAACAAGGGTATAAATTGGTCTCTGGCATTTGACTTTTTAAAATAATTTTTTTTTAAATGGTATTTTATTTAGTACAAAATAAACTACCAAAAAACAGGGAACAAAAAAAAGGACCACAAACCAAAAGAAATGTGTTTATTTTTTTAAGTATGATTACTAAAATGTGTGTATTGACCTATGTGAAATACGTGATAATCAGTTAAGAAGCGAATTCTGCACACTGAGAATGTACGAGGCATTACATAATCACCACCTAAGTGTAAGTGGACATGTTCAGGTCATACAAATACACATGCCAGAAGAGCAAATGCAAGAGAAAGAAAAAAATAAACAAAAGTGGGAGAAAAACTTGAAGGGACATAGAAACATGGAATGGTACTCTGATTTATAAAGAGAGAAAAATAACATAATGAGAAGACGAGGTAGAAAAGGACAGCGGGAAAGAGAGCTGTTGAACAGAGGTTTGCGGAGGGAAGGAGTAGTTTCACCTGCTGCTGCATTTTGCTGCAGTGTGGTCTTCCTGCAACTGTACTTCACTGCACCGGTGGAACAGTGTGTAGTGCTGCTCTCTAGAGTTCACAGAGAGAACTGCCTCTTCAGACTTCTGACTCTACACTGTACAGTACAAAACACTGTATCTGATATCCATAGAGTACATATAAGGTGTGTAATCATACAAATGTACATTTTACAAAAATGCTAAGAATTGATTAATGACAAATGAAATACTGCATTTGTATGCACTATTTCCAATAACACATTGCCTCTGTCTCAAGTATAGGGCTTTAGGGAGAGACAAAAAACAACAAATGTACTATAATTAGCATCATGAATAATAATAAAAATAAAAAAAATAAATCCATAGAGTTCTATCATGAAACTCTAGATGTGTCAGGAGCCAATCAGAACCCTCACTAACCACCACGCAACGATCACTTTCCCCAGAGTACTAATCACCTGCACCTGTTTCCATTCAACACGCCCTTCACAACCAGCACAAAAGCACCCAATTCACAGTCACTCATTGTCAAGCCTCCAACAGGAAAAGACCACTACCAGTTTCACTTGCCTTCCTCAGAGTTATCTCAAGTCTGGAACGTAAAGTATACTCACCTGTGATACTAACCTTTGTGCTCTTGCTCTGATGTTCCCAGGACCTGCTTCGTGATTCCGTTCTCTGAGTCCTGGATCCAGTATTGAGTTTCGTTCCCTGCTGGATGATCTGAAAAGGGAAATATAAAGCAAGTATCACTGAACTGGTTAATTCGATTGCATGCACTGCAAGAAATCTACTCACGTCAAGTTTCTCCTTGGATCTGGTCCGCTCACGAACGAGCTGTAAAAGGGAAAAAGGAAACGTCATTGCCGTGCCACTCTATTCACGCTATATTCTATGAAGAGGATTTACTCACCTAAATAAAGAAAAGTTTATGTTCTTCACTTACCTCTTTGTCCGAGTCTGAATCCTGACAAGATGGTGCAGGCTGATAGGTCCTTAAATCAATTTGGTAGAGATCACGTCAATATCTACATAGAGCAGCTGATTGGTTGCTGTTGCATTAGCGTCCAATGAGCTGCGGCTCAACATCAAATACTGGCAGTAGTTTGCAGTTAGCAGTGTGCGGCGTGTGCTTTAGAAACCCTCCACCTTCCCCAGCTCCACCTGTAAAGATTTGCTATGGGGGTTATTTCAAATAGGTTACATGTACAACAGCAGCAGTATGTCTTACATGCTCACAGCAGCATGTCTGTGAATGTATTCGCAGTAGCAAGTCCAGGTACTTGCCCTGCAGCAGCAGCAGCATAGCAGATCTATTCCCCCAAGACCAAATAAATTAACATTGCCATATTCATTACCATGTTGTCATGACAGAATTGTGATTAACAATAATCATCATCATGATAATAATATGCACTCACTGGCCACTTTATTAGGTATACCTTGTACTGGGTTGGACCCCCTTTTGCCTTCAAAAGTGCCTTAATTCTTCATGGCATTGATTCAAAAGTTGCTGGAAACATTCCTCAGTGGTTTTGGTCCACATTGACATGATAGCTTCACTAAGTTACTGCAGATGTTGGCTACACATCCTTGATGCAAATCTCCTGTTCCAGATCTGAAATCTGTCGACTGTGGATGATATTTCGGTATAGTGAGACTCATTGATGTTTGTTCAAGAGACCAGTTTGAGATGATTTGGGCTTTGTGACATGGCATGTTCACATTATCCTGCTCAGAAGTTGGGTGCACTGTGGTCATAAAGGAACGGACATGGTCAGTAACATTACTCAGGTAGGCTGTGGTGTTTAAATGATGCTCAGTTGGTACTAAGTGGCCCAAAGTATGCCAAGAAATTATGCCCCACACCAATACTGCAACTGGCAGCAGCCTGAACCGTTGATACAAGGCAGGAAGGATCCAGCATGCTTTCATAATGCCAAATTCTGACCCTACCACCTGAATGTTGCACCAGAAATCAAGACTCATCAGACCAAGAAACATTTTTCCAATATTCTTTTGTAAAATTTTGGTGAGCCTGTGCGTATTGTAGCCTCGATTTTCTGTTCTTAACTGATAGGAGAGGCACCCGGTGTGATCTTCTGCTGCTATTGCCCATCTGCTTCAGGGTTCAATGTGTTGTGCAGTCAGAGATGCTCTTCTGCATACCTCGGTTATAACAAGTGGTTATTTCAATTACTTTTACCTTTCTATCAGCTCGAACCAGTCTGGGCCATTCTATACTGACCTCTGGCATTAACAAGGCATTTTCAAGCACAGAACTGCCACTCACTGGATATTTTCTTTTTCTCTGACCATTCTCTGTAAACCTTAGAGATGGTTGTGTGTGAAAATCCCAGTAGGTCATCAGTTTCTGAAATACTCAGAACAGCCTGCCTTGCACCAACAACCAAGCCACATTCAAAGTCACCAAAATCACCTTTCTTCCCATTCTGATGCTCAGTTTAAACTTCAGCAGATTGTCTTGGTCATGTCTACATGCTGAAATACCATGAGTTACTGCTATGTGATTGGCTAATTAGATATTTTCATTAACGAGCAGTTAAACAGGTGTACCTAATTAAGTGGCCGGTGAGTGCACATAATAATAAAACATTTTTAGATACTGTAGAGGTATTCTGTTATTATTATATAGTTATATTATTACTATTATTATAACTAATAATAACAAAACAGAGATTTGAAACAAAGGGAATGTAAATTAGAATCACTTTTTGACAATAGCAATCTCTCATGTATCCTTATTTGACCCGATTAATCTCGTTTGATCTCTTATCTACATCATTGGTTCTCCCTGAGCAAATCACACAATTCCTTGGCCATCCTTGGCCACACTGCAGTATAATTCTGCAATGATCTGTGACATCAATCATATCAGCCCACAACTCCTGCAACCCCTTCCTGACTCCCGTCCAGCACTGGTTGCCAAGTGAGGAGCCAATGCATTAGTCCAGGCCCCCACCATTAATTCTCCATGCCAGGTCTGCAGGTACATTGCACTCTTTCAGATTGCCACCATTGAGCCTGCCTTGCATCGGCAAAACATTTTGGAAAAAGTGGGTTTGGGTTATTCAAAAATGAATACACACACACACACAAACATATATATATATATATATATATATATATATATATATATATATATAAGAGAGAGAGAGAGAGAGAGAGAGAGAGAGAGAGAGAGAGAGAGAGAGAGAGAGAGAGAGAGAGAGAGAGAGAGAGAGAGAGAGAGAGAGAGAGAGAGAGAGAGAGAGAGGAGAGAGAGAGAGAGAGAGAGAGAGGAGAGAGAGAGAGAGAGAGAGAGAGAGAGAGAGAGAGAGAGAGAGAGAGAGAGAGAGAGAGTGAAGAGCCAAAATAATAAAATAATACCATGCTGCATTTGGTGCTAGTTTGAGAGTGACTACACAAAGCCTTAACTTTGACACAATGAGAGCATCTGAGCTGCTGAGAAGGAATACATTAAACATTCTAGGCCAATAGCTCTGGAAACAAACACCAGATCATGGGGCTGCACTACTGTGGGAATTGTTTTTTGGTACTACTCGGAAGTCCACCTTACTTTATCTGTCCATCTATGCTTCTCTCTTTCTCTCTGTCATATGATCTGTTTTGGAGAAATCTCTTTCTCTCTCTATCACATTCATCTCAATGGCACCCAGGAGATATGATTTTTAGGGCACTATCTTGCACAAGCGTGCCTGCTTTTAAAGGGAATGTGAGATGATGCTCAGATTGGTTTATTCCACGTTATGCCCAAACCACACCTTTGAGTAATGTAGCTACTTCAGAACAACCCATTTTAGATTTGCGTCAGACGCAAGAGTCATTTATCCCACCGGTATAATAGCAACAGCATCCGAGATCCGCCCACAAAGTTACTTGCGTTTTGCATTTGATACCTGCTTTTTAGATCGTTAAAATAGGGCCCAAAACCTGCCATCATGGGTGTTCAATTCTGCAACCAGGTTTTTTTTTAGCCAATCACCTGAGCTATGAATGCCATGTGAGTGATTAGAGTTGCAGAAAAACAACGTCATAACAGTGCTGATAGCACCACAAGAACATGCATTATTTCTTCATTAGCAAGTATCCTGAGCTCCATTTCACATGCAGCCCTCATAAAAATACACATAAAATAAAATAGGACACTGGTATAATGTAATGTAATATAATGTAATACATTAATGTAGTATAATAATGTTAAAGGGTTAGTTTACCCAAACATGAAAATTATGTCAGTAATTACTCACCCTTATGTCATTCCAACCCCATAAGACTTTCGTTCATCTTCGGAACACAAATTAAGATATTTGTGATTAAATCTGAGAGCTGGATCACTTCTCCATAGGCTTCTAAGGGATTGAAACTTGCCGGCCCAGAAAAGTTATTAAATAAATCGTTAAATAGTCCAAGTGACTAGTGCTCAATCTTAAGTACATCAAGTGATGAGAATACTTTTTGGGTACAAAAAAACAAAAACAAAAATAACGACTTTATTCAACCATCTCTTCTCTTCCATGTCTTTCTCCTAAGCTGTTGACTTGGGCCCCATTTACACTGCATTGTTCAAGTGACCCAAATCCGATTTTTTCCTCTCATGTGGCAGAGATCGGATATGACCCATGAACATGTAAGCAGGAAAAAAACGCATGGATTCCGATTTTCTCAGATCGGATTCAGGCCTCACTCATATGTGGAAATAAATCGGATATGAATCGGATACTGTTATGATGGTGGGGGATGAACCCAGGCGCAGACAGTATGCAGTGACACAACGTTTATTAAACAGACAAAAACAGGAAAACAAAAACCACGAGGGGGCAAAACAGGACTGGAACACTGAGAGACTAAACTAGACTAACACTTGACAGACTATACTATAAACTAACAACAGAAACAGGATCACTAACAAAACTCACACGGTACTCACAGGTAACATTAATCAATGACTCAACACGAAGCAAGAGCAATCACAGGCAGGACTTCACAGAGCATAACACCACAGCAGGTTTAACAATGAACCGACACAGGACAGCAAACACAAGGAGATTATATAGGGTGACTAATGATAACAGAAAAGGTGACACAGATTAATTAATGACTAAACATAAGGGGGCGGGGTGACGTAACGAGACACCACAAGCACATGGCCAAACAATTGGCCATGCGCTTGTACACAAAACATTGGTTCTGTCATGCTCCTGCCACAAGACTAGGAATAATCAATAACATGATGGCAGAACCATGACAGATACGTGCATTTGCGTGTGCCATGTAAGCACACAAATCGGATATTCCCCAGTAAATGCGAGTCGTACGTCATTAAAAAAGTGACGTCAACTTACTCAGGTGGACACCACCAACTGCGCGATCACATTCTTATTATAGGCGCGATGGAGAACGAAGGATACATACAGTGGAACAATGCGGAGGTTTCATGTCTTTTTAGTATTTGGGGCGGAGAGACAGTGCAGGCAAAAATGCAGGGTTGTTACAGAAATAAATCCGTGTTTGAAGACATTTCACGAGATACAGTTTTAATCGTTCGTGGCTACAGTGCCAACGTAAGATAAAAAGCTTAATGACTTTTTCAAAATATTGTGGAAAGCAAAACACTGAAAAATTTATTCGCATCTGCATCCATTGCATTTCGTGCTGTTTTACTTCCTTTTCCGAGTGAGAACGTCTACATTTGGTAGTTTCAGCAGTGTATAGTGTAAATGCAAAAATCGGATAGGGGTCACTTTTAAAAGATGTAAGCGGGTCGTCAAAAAAATTGGATATAGTCAGAAAATTGGATTTGGGCATCAAGACCTGCAGTGTAAATGCAGCCTTAGTGTAACTGTGCAGCACTTGTGGGTTGTACGTCACATGTAGGCTCACTATTGGCCGACGCTGGTCATGTGTGTGTGATGCGTGTGACGTTCAACCAGAAGCGTTGCGCAATAACACTACGTAAAATCTCGAGGCCCAAAGAGAAGGAAATGAATACTTGAATAAAGATGTTATTTTTGTTTGTTTTTTACGCTCAAAAAGTATTCTCGTCGCTTGATAAACTTAAGATTGAGCCACTGTAGTCACTTGGACTATTTTAACAATTTATTTAATAACTTTTCGGGGCTGGCAAGTTTCAATCCCTTAGAAGCCTATGAAGGAGTTATCCAGCTCAGAATTAATAAAAAATATCTTAATTTGTGTTCCGAAGATGAACGAAGGTCTCACGGGGTTGGAACAACATGAGGGTGAGTAATTAGGCAAGGCAAGGCAAGGCAAGTTTATTTATATAGCACATTTCATACACAATGGTAATTCAAAGTGCTTTACATAGGAGAAAATAAAATAATCAAAACAAATAAGAATAATTAAAACATTTTAGAATAAGAAATAAAATAAAGTACAGTAAAAACAGTCGGACGAACAGTGGCACAGTGCTCATTCAGTAAAAGCATAGCTAAACAGAAGTGTTTTGAGTCTGGATTTGAATGCGACTACTGTAGGAGCACATCTGATCTCTTCTGGAAGCTGGTTCCAGTTGCGGCTGGCATAGTAGCTAAAAGCAGACTCTCCTTGCTTAGAGTGAACCCTTGGTATTTCTAGCTGATGTGATCCTGATGATCTGAGTGATCTGTTGGGTTTATATTCAGTGAGCATATCTGCAATATATTGAGGTCCTAGCCCATTGAATGATTTATATACCAGTAATAATACTTTAAAATCAATCCTAAATGTAACTGGGAGCCAGTGTAAAGACCTGAGGACTGGTGTGATATGTTCATATTTTCTGGTTCTGCTCAGAATCCTAGCAGCAGCGTTCTGTATGAGCTGCAACTGTCTTATGGTCTTTTTAGGAAGGCCAGTGAGGAGTCCATTACAATAATCCACCCTGCTGGTGATGAAAGCATGCACAAGTTTCTGTAAGTCTTGACTGGAAACAAAGCATCTAATTCTTGCAATATTTTTCAGATGATAGTATGCTGATTTAGTTATTGCTTTGACATGACTACTGAAACTAAGGTCTGACTCTAGAGACACACCAAGATTCCTGACTTGATTTTTAGTTGTTAGACCTCTAGAGTGAAGGTATGCATTCACCTTGAGAACTTCATCTTTGTTTCCAAACGCAATGACTTCAGTTTTGTCTTTGTTTAACTGAAGATAGTTTTGGCACATCCAACCATTTACTTCATCAATGCATTGGCACAGGGAGTCAATGGGGCTGTAATCGTTAGGCGATAGGGCTAAGTAGAGCTGTGTGTCGTCTGCATAGCTGTGGTAAGAGATTCGGTTCTTTCTCATTATTTGGCTCATTGGGAGCATATACAGGTTGAATAGGAGTGGCGCAAGAATTGAGCCTTGGGGGACTCCGCATGTCATGGATGTCCACTCAGACTTATGGTCTCCTATACTCACATAATAACCTCTCCCTTCTAAGTAAGACCTGAACCATTTTAGGACTATCCCAGAAAGCCCCACCCAGTTTTCAAGCCTGTCAATAAGTATGTTGTGATCGACAGTGTCAAATGCAGCACTGAGGTCGAGTAGTACCAGCACTGATAATTTGCCTGTATCAGTATTTAAGCGAATATCGTTTATTATCTTTATGAGCGCTGTCTCTGTGCTGTGATGCGATCGGAAACCAGATTGAAAATTGTCAAAGTAACCATTCAAGCTTAAGAATTTGTTCAGCTGATTGAAGACAACTTTTTCAATGATCTTGCCTATGAAGGGAAGATTTGAGATCGGTCTATAATTGCTTAATATGGTCTTATCTAGATTGCTCTTTTTCAGGAGGGGCTTGACAACTGCAGTTTTTAGGGAGTTTGGAAAACTCCCAGAGAGAAGTGAGGCATTTACCACTTCTAGGAGATCTGCTTCTAAACTGTTTAACACACTTTTGAAAAAAGATGTGGGAAGTGTGTCAAGGGCGCAGGTTGATGTTTTAAGGTGCTGTACGGTTTCTTTCAAAATTTTGCCATCAATTTCTTCGAAAACAGACATAGTAAATACTTTCTCAGGTAGTGGTCGGATCTGTTTGACCCCAGCACAACTCAAGGATGAGCTGATCACCTTTCTGATATTATTGATTTTCTCAGAGAAGAAAGAAGCAAACTCACTGCACTTGCTGTCTGAGAGCATTTCACTGGGAATCTGGCTTGGGGGGTTTGTCAGTCTCTCTACAGTAGCAAAAAGAGTGCGTGTGTTGTTTAAGTTGCTGTTTATAATATTTGAGAAGAAAGTCTGTCTAGCTTTGCCTAGTTCCATATTAAAAGCATGGATGCTGTCTTTGTAGATGTTATAATGGACTACAAGTTTTGTCTTCCGCCACATGCGCTCTGCTCTTCTGCATTGTCTTTTCATATTTTGCACTGCTGTTGAGTTTCTCCAAGGTGCTTTTTGTCTACCACTATTCTTCCTGACTTTCGCAGGAGCAATATCATCAATTACACTTTTAATTTTTGAGTTAAAAGATTCAAGGAGAAAATCAACAGAGTCAGCAGATATGCTTGGTTTTAAAGATATAGCCTTCATAAATAGCACACTAGTGTTCTCATTTAAGCATCTCTTCTTGACAGACACAGATCTAGCTTCAATGGCAGGAGAGATCAAAATATCAAAGAAAATACAGAAATGATCAGACAGTGCTACATCCTTAATAACAATCGATGAGATGTTTAGACCCGTACTGATAAGTAGATCTAGAGTGTGTCCACGATTATGTGTGGGTCCATTTACATGCTGTGTCAGATCAAAAGTTTTTAAAACAGTTTTGATTTCTTTTGCCATATTGGTTTCTGCATTATCTATGTGAATGTTAAAATCTCCAGCAATGGCAAAACAGTTAAACTCAGAGGAAATTGTTGATAACAGTTCTGTAAAGTCCTCAGCAAAGGCTGGAGAGTATTTTGGAGGCCTGTAAACAATGATAAGTAAAATACGTGGAGCACCTTTTAACACAATACCCAGATATTCAAAAGATGGGTAATTCCCAAGTGATATTTGCTTACATTGATAGACATCTTTAAAAAGAGCAGCTAAGCCCCGCCTCTCTTACCCGCTCTGCAAACACTCATAAAAGTAAAGTTAGGAGGGGATGTTTCATTGAGGACTGTTGCACTGCAGCTGTCTTCTAGCCAAGTTTCATTTAGAAGCATAAAGTCCAGGTTGTATGTGGTTATTAAGTCGTTGACTAGAAGTGATTTATTTTTAAGTGAGCGGATGTTTAAAAGTGCTAACTTAACAGTCTTACTTTTTGTCCCCACAGCGATCTTAGTTTGGCGTGTAATAGGCACCAGATTAGATGGGTTTGCTGTACGGCTTTTGAAGGCCTTAGATTTTCTATCATGTAGTTGAACAGCAATAGGGAAAGATTCAGGCACACTGGGTTCCCGCTTGTTTTGTAAACATTTAAGAAAGTTACTGTTATCATAGCGGGGACCCGACACATATCACTGAGAGCTGGTATCAGTTGTTTTTGGTACACAGCGAGCCGCTGGAGGAGGGTGCGGGCCCTGGCGCTGTGGCAGAGGCCGAAGAGCTCTCACAGGAGGAGGGGGAGGGCGAGCTGGGCCCGCAGGCTTTGGTGGTTGTGGGGCCTGCCGTTTTTTGGTTGACATCTGGGGGCTTGCAAAAGAGTGGGATAGTCTGGTTCCAGCATACACCAGTTGTTCCATTTTCTCTGAGAAGCACAGAAGTGGAGATGCTGGAGAGAGGGATAACGTGTCTTGCTCTGGTGTAATCGGAGGCTGTAATATGCTGTCCTGGATTTCCTGGCTGTTTTCCAGAAAGTCGTCCTTGGGTGCTGAATCTTCTAGCAGTTCTAGTATGTCACAGTCTGTCTGTGGTGAGCTCTGTGGGCAGGACTCAGCTGAGATTGTGTCCGTCAGCAGAGGTTGTTGTGGCTGAGTGGTGTTATCATTGTCCTTGTGTGATGTGTCAGCCTGTATTGGAGCACTAGATTCATGGGACTCACCGGCTGTATGCTGAGGGCGTCCATGATGAAGCTCTGTTGTGTGTTCTGTCTGGTTTGGAGGTCCCATAAGTAACTTTGTTTCAAGAACTGCAATCCTTTGTAAAAGTCTCTGGCAGTTAGTGCAGCAAGTAGATTCCAGAAGAGGCATTTTCTCTTATCCTTATGAATGTAGGCAGTTGTGTTTTCTCTTCCCCGGAATGTAAGCTTTCAGTGGGAGGCTGGTCGAAGAAAAGTATTCCGCTTTTTTCTAGTAATCAAGCGTTTGAGCACTGTGCTGATTTGCTGAAGTTAAAATTAGGTGATAAAAGGAAATAAAATATGAAAATATAAACACGATAAGCAATAAAAAAATAAAAGCGATAGAGCAAAGTGCGGAGCAGTAAGCAAGAGCGTCCGAACAGTAGCTGAGCAGGAAGTCGAATTACTGACAGAATTTTCATTTTTGTGTGAACTAACCCTTTAACTATAACTATAATAAAGTTTTATTAATTACATTTATTTGCTTCTTTAAAAAAAATGTGTCACAACATATCACTACTTTTGAATGGCTATTAAAGCCCAGAGGCAAGTTGCAGTGAGAACCAAAGTACAGTTTATTAAAAAACAAAATACAGATAAACAAAACAATACGATGACTAGACCTTGGCTTGACTAAGAACATAAACTTGAACATGACTTGAACTGACTAGACTTATCAAAAGCGGGTAACAACCAACAAAGCTAGACAAGAGACGATACACAAAATGTGTATAATATTTGCCAAATACACAGATGTTTCAGAGACATTTTAATTCAATACTTCATGTAGTGCTTAATACAGCATCTATTTGTACATGAAGTTCAACATAATACTATACTATCAATGAAGTGGGATCTATGTTTAATTTCTTCTTCTGCTGATAAACATGATACAATATAATATTGTGACTACATAAAAATAACTTTTACTGTGTTAAGATCCGTTTCAGTGAGGCAGGAAAGGAAGGTGACAAAAGTTGTGTGGAGAGAGTGAGAGAACTCCAGTCTCCAGGTCCCAGGACAAGCACAAATTACAAGGCCACCAGTTTGTAAAGTAAAAAGACTTCCACAAATTTTATTTTTTACATAATCAGTAGGACTTCAGTAGGGGAAACGGCCAAAATAACAAACAAAATAAATTCTTACTAAAGGTTTTTAGAAATAACTTCAAAAGTTAAAATAAATCAAAAGAAACAGGAGAAAGCTAATTCTCAAATAAAATGGTATCCACCTCCAAGATACAACCAAACAGTATATTAACTTGATTATGTTAACTATAAACACAAGGTTACCACAATGTAAGATAGAAGTTAGCACACAGCATACTTTCTTTTAAATGTTCACTTAACCACTGTAACTGACTCCACAAACACAATGAAACCAATAAGTGATGAGACCGGAAGATGATAGTGTCAGGTGTGGGGGTGGTGAAAGGAGCGCGGACTCTGGTGCAGAGTTAATGGGCTTTTTTTAATAATAAAAATAAAACAAAATACAAACAAAAACTACCCGAGGGGGAAAACAAGACTTGACAGCAGGGAAACACACAATGTACATACTATGACGAAGCAGCACAGGACTGCAAACACAAGGAGAATAAATAGCAAACAAAGGAGGTAACGAGGGAGGACAGGTGGGGCAAATTAATAAATCATCAGGTAACAAGATGGGAGGGACTAGACAATCGACAGGATAGCACATGGCACAAGGAAACATACATGACAAGCCATGTGCTCACACCAAACATGACTTGAACACAAACAAACACAAACACATGGCCAGTAAAACAAATCACAAGCCATGTACGAACACAAAACGAGACATGAACCGGCAGCCAATGAGAACACTCATAAGCCACGTGTTCACACAAAACATGACAACATAAAACCATGCAGCCAGTGATAAACACAAGCTGCATGCAACACAAGACAAAACATGACATGAAAGCACATAAAACAAGGCACATAGACAAGACAAAATAGGAGAGTCAGGGCTCTTTCACAAAACCAAGAAATAGACTTGACAGAACCCTGACAGTCTCTCAGAGGAAAGCCTCAGTCTCTATCTTGGGTTGGAACTCTCTGGGTTCTTATATACACTGCTCCACTCACACCTTAATGAGATGGAACACAAATCAGGTGGCACTCCCAAACATGCGAAGTGAAAGTGAGTGTTTCTTTATTCACATTAGTTCTACCAGAAAGACTCGGGAGAAAAATGCCGTTACCAGTAAACATTTATTAACAGCTCAGCAAGCATAATATGATATAAAGTTATTTGGCGTAGGCCCCGTCCATAGTTTGCATTCTGAGGGTACGGAATCTGCATGTCCTACCTGAAGACAAAGGCAGTGGTGCAGCCGACCCCCCCTTAGGGGACGGGGCCATCCTGGTGGTGGTGTTGGGGAGGGTGGAGGAGAAGGGACATCTTGGTGGTGGAGGGGAGGATGGAGGTGAATGGAAGCGTCAGCATCTGCAAACTCAAACATGTGTAAGTTTCGGCCTTTTATACTACGAGTATGATTGGATAAGTGGAGGTAAGCAGTGACGTAATGATTGAGTCTTCCCGACAGAACTTACGCAAGAGGTGCATTTCCTTCACTGATTTCAGGCTTAACCCTCTGCTGACCTCTGGGAGGTTCAGAGGGGGCTTGCCAAAGTGAGTCGACAAGGCCAACAACGTTTCTGAACTCCATCACCGGAAGTTGCGCCACTGCAAACTTAAACGATGCAGATGAGGCGTCCCCAAAATTACCATCATTCATCACAATAGGTCTGGGGAAAACCTGGTCACCTGCTAGATCATTTCCCAGTATGAGACCTGCTCCTTTAAACTGTAACTGGGAACACACTGACTTCAAGTGAACCTGATGGAGAGGAACACAATCACACCCCATCTCAATACCACGTATTAGTACGTCAGAACCGGTGTAGGAATTCTGCGAGAATGAAGTAACTCTTTCAGGATTAAGGACTGTTCTGAACCAGTATCTCGCAAGATCACAACCAGTTGATTCTCAGTGTCAGACAAGGAAACAGTACCAGCATGAATGAAAGGTTGCATGGACTTATTCTTAGTTGCAGGCATCATTTGTACAAGAGCAACATTCCTAGAGTTACGTCTACATTTTTCTTTTTCCAAGTCTGGCACTCTGCAATCAGGTGATTTGGATCAAGGCACTAAAAAAACACACGCAGATGCACCTGAGAATAAACACGTCGAATCTCGTGTCACAGTGTTTGAATGGGAAAATGAAGTGTTTAACGGCCAGAGAGATTGAAAGACCTTTTGGTGTGTCAAGATAAATTAATCTGCTAACACAGCAGCATTCAAAAGAGAATATACTTTTTGTTCGTTTAGATGAACAATGACACTATCGGAAAGACAACCTTTAAAATCCTCCAGCAAAAGCAACTCCTGCAACTGGTCTAAAGTAGTGGTCTTGCTGGAGAAACACCACTTTTCAAATAATGCACTTTTCTCTCTTGCAAATTCTACATAGTCTACAGAGTCTTTTTTCGCATGTGCACGGAACTTTTGGCGATATGCCTCGGGCACCCATTCATATGCTCTGAGAACAGCGGCTTTGGCTACTTCATAATCAAGACTCTGTTCAATCGGTAATGACACGCAAATCTCTTGAGCCTTACCGGTCAAACTGCACTGCACTATCAGAAGTTTTAGCTCCGCACCTGTTGAGTGGACATTGTGTGGTCTCTTGGGATGCGAACAGGTCTGGCTCGGCTCGACCAAAGTTCTCCCAAAGGAGCTTCACCACCTTGGGGTGGTGGTAACTAGCTCAGATATTGCGCTTGCTTAGGCAGTGCGTAGATTATGGGTCAATTTAAAGAGTCTACGGCTCGGATTATAGGTCCGCAATAAATTTATAATCGGAAAATACTGAGCTCAAGGGGTTCCCCTTTCTCTCTTTTTCCTATTATCACAACTAAAATGTCTGTTTGCAAGCTATGATTCTTTTGTATTCAAATATGAATATTCAGCCTATAATTCAGACTATAAAATACTTGTCTGATTGTTATTGGCTACATTTAAATTTGAGAAATTAAATGGAATATATGTCTGGCCTTTTAGCTGCATAAAGTACTATGCACTTTCTAAAATCTTTCATGCCGTGGGCGCAGAGGGTCTCAGCAAGTTTTTACCCAAGGGTTGCTCGTGCCCTCCTAGGAGGGCTCTAGAGCCGTCAGGCCAGTTGTTCCCTGCCGGTGCGTCGCTTCAGGGCACTGTGCCTGCTGTTCGATATACAGTCCTCCATGGGTTTCCACCTCATTATACGGTGCCCATCACACCTCTTTGCCCTCAGGGGACTGGTCTGCCAACCCCGCCTTCATGCCGGGGTGCAGAGGGTTCCAGCGAGTTTTAACCCGAGGGTTTCTCGCTTCCTTCAAGGAGGGCTCTAGGGCGGTCAGGACAGTTGTTCCCTGCCGGTGCCCCGCTTCAGGGCACTGTGTCTACTGTTCGAAATACACCAGAGTCCAGACCACGAGAGACTGGTATCCTTAGTAGATCATCCGGCAGATTGGAAACGTCTACCAAATATATCTCGCTGGGTCCTGCAGGCCTCTAAGCAGTTAATGAGCAAGCGGGTTGTCGAGGCCATCTCACTTGTTTATGAGTCGACCAGTCAGCCTTCACCTTTGGCTGTACAGGCCCACTCCACTAGGCGTACGGCTGCTTCCAGAGCATTACTGTCAGGAGTTGTCACAGTCCAGCACTGAAACTTTAATTCATACCTTTGTCACGTCACGTCTGTATTATTGCAACTCCCTTCTCATTGGTATCCCTTCTAAGTTGACAAACAGACTCCAACTTGTTCAGGACTCTGCTGCTCGAATCTTCACTGGTACCAGAACATCTGAATACATCATACCTCCTAAGTCCACATTAAGACCCTCCTCATCACCTACAAAGCACTCCATAATCTCGCACCCAGTTACATTTCTGACCTACTACTAGATTATGTCCCTGCACGCTAGGCCTGCGAGATGTATCATTTTAGCATCAATATCGCGATGTGTGCATCCACGATAGTCACATCGCAGATATGTGCGATGTTGCGTGATTCATGATCAGTAGACTACGGGCCAGCAGCTCCCCGGCACGTAACGCTTGTGATTCGCGGATTAATTGCTAAGTTTAACCATCATAGTGTGAGAGTTTATCAATTTGCAAGTCCTGTCAGTTTAAACATTAAACGCAAGAAGACTGGAACTTGCGCGCTGTTTTCTGTCAGCCTTACTAAAGCATATTTTTGTCCTGACAAAGTTTGACCGGTGACTGATTTAGATGACTGACTGCTGCGGTTTAACTGAGAGAACGAGCAGAGAGAGTGAAAGCCCCGGTCGCGCGCGCACTCTCACCGTCTTCAAACTGTCTTGCTCTCTTGCTCTCTCTCTCTCTCTCTCCTTCCTCGCGCATATTAATGAATTGAGTTGACTGAATATCTTTGAGATTACACGATGGTAAAAGGTCGGAAGACCGAAGTTTGTTTTCCCTGAACTAGCTACCACTTGTTGTGAATTGTGCTAAAATAACGTTGCCTTGTCTTCTTTGAAAAGCGTTCCACACATTCAGATGACATAAACCACACTTTCAATAAACAAAAACAAATCTGTGATGAAATGTTTTCCGTGTTGACAAATCTTGTGCGATCTGGTCCGTTAATGACACGTCCGATTCGCGAACTAATGACTCATTTGAACCGATTCACTTTAATGAATAGTTAAAACAACTGATCTGTCCAACACTGAACTCAAGAGACATAAATCAGAAACACTTTACAATAAGGTTCCATTTATTAAATTCTAGTTAACTACATTAGTTAACATTCTATTAATATTAGTTTCTAAGCGGATTTACTCCATGACAAAACCACCCCAGTCATTCTAGAATGATTTATTCTTTTCAAATACAGCTATTCAAGTCATCTGGTGAAATTATTTTTGTATCGCAATTTATTTCGCAGAAAAATAAAATATCGCAATGTGATTTTTTTACCAATATCGTGCAGCCCTACTGCACGCTCCCTCTGCTCTTCCTCGACTGGCCTTCTTGTCACCCCCACACCAAGACTTTGGAATGCCCTCCCCTTTGGAAAGACCTACCTTTTTAAGAAAGCTTTTAATCTTGAAATCTACAGTCACCACCACAGTAACCCTCCCGACATACTTTTTTACTGCTCTTCTGATGTTCTTAGCACTTTTCAGATGTTGTCTATTTTGTAAAATGTATTACTATGAAGCTAAATGTATTTTTATGTAATTCTTTCTTGTATGCCCTCTTAAACATGTAAGATGTCCTTGTGTACCTAGAAAGGCGTCCGTCGAATAAAATGTATTATTATTGTTATTATTATTATTATTATTGTAGTATATTATTACATATACAAAGACAGCATCCATGCTTTTAATATGGAACTAGGCAAAGCTAGACTTTTATTCTCAAATATTATAAACAGCAACTTAAACAACACACACACACACACTCCTTTTGCTACTGTAGAGAGATTGACAAACCCCCCAAGCCAGTGATACCCAGTGAAATGCTCTCAGATAGCAATTGCAGTGAGTTTGCTTCTTTCTTCTCTGAGAAAATCAATAATATCAGAAATGTTGCACTGGGGTCGGACAGATCAGACCACAACCTGAGAAACCTGAGTCTGATTTCGAAGAAATAGATGGCAAAATTTTGGAAGAAACTGTACAGCACCTTAAAACAAAACCCTTGACGCACTTCCCACATCTTTTTTCAAAAATGTTTTAAACAGCTTAGAAGCAGGTAAATGCCTCACTTCTCTCTGGGAGTTTTCCAAACTCCCTGAAAACTGCAGTTGTCAAGGCCCTCCTGAAAAATAGCAATCTGGATAAGACCATATTAAACAACTATAGACCGATCTCAAATCTTCCTTTCATAGGCAAGATCATTGAAAAATTTGTCTTCAATCAGCTGAACAAATTCTTAAGCTCAAATGGATACTTTGACAATTTTCAATTTGGTTTCCGATCGCATCCCAGCACAGAGACTTCGCTTAAACACTGATACAGGCAAATTATCAGTACTGGTACTACTCGACCTCAGTGCTGCATTTGACACTGATGATCACAACAAACTTCTTGACAGGCTGGGAAACTGGGTGGGGCATTCTGGGATAGTCCTAAATTGGTTCAGTTCATACTTAGGAGGGAAAAGTTATTATGTTAGTATAGGAGACCATGGGCCCTATTTTAACGATCTGAAACGCAAGTGTCAAAGCGCAAAGCGCAAGTAGCTTTGTGGGCGGATCCCGGCGCTGTTGCTATTTTCCCGGCGGGATAAATGCCTCTTGCGCCTGGCGCAAATCTAAAAGGGGTTGGTCTGAAGTAGCTTCATTATTCATAGGTGTGGTTTGGGCGTAACGTGAAATAAACCAATGAGAGCGTCATCCAACATACCCTTTAAGAGCAGGTGCGCATGTTGCATGGCGGATTGTTATTATTATGGCGCAAATACCAGGCGCGCTTCAGAATCGGTTCACAGCCGAGGAGATCAATGTTCTCATCAGGGCCGTAAAAGAAAGAGAATTGACATTGGGGATGGGACAAACCCACCCAAATCAATAGAAAAAAATATGAGAAAGCTCAACTTAACTGGTAAGTTAAGAGTAAGGTTTTTAATGTACTTACATTATGGTAAAGGTGATCGCAGTCTTCAGATTTTTTTTTCCTGGTTCAAGACGGACAAACTAAATTGTCAGATGTCCTTATATACATATGTGTCTTGACATGTGTCCACTATTGGGCAAACAGCTCTGATCCGTCATTACTACAATTTGCCTGAAAAATTTGGGTAAATGTGTAAGTTAGATTTATGCCTATTTTTTCACATCTTCATGGACACCACAATGATTTCCCTCGTGTGGTAATATATTTCCTTGTTATAATGTATGATTTGCAAAAATAAAAACTGCTGCATCTGTGTAGGTTACATGAGCAAAGTGTATGCGCGTTGTGCACGCTATACATTATGGTTAAGCATGCGCCCTTAAAGTAGCATAATGAACAACGCGCAACGCGCCACTGACTTTAGACTAGTTTTTTTCTGGTCAGTGGCGCAATTGTTTTATAGAACAGCAAAATAGAATGAGGGAAAGTTTGCACCGGAACACGCCTCCTCTTTGCGCTGAACCGCCCCGGGGAGTGCAAGTGTATTTCTTAGTTAACCGACGTGTGTCTGTGGAGGGAAAAGTCCGCTTTGCGCCGGGTGCAAGATAGGGCCCCATAAGTCTGAGTGGACACCCATGACATGCAGAGTCCCTCAAGGCTCAATTCTTGCGCCACTCCTATTCAACCTGTATATGCTCCCACTGAGCCAAATAATGAGAAAGAACCAAATCGCTTACCACAGCTATGCAGACGACACACAGATCTACTTAGCCATATCGCCTAACGATTACAGCCCATTTGACTCCCTGTTCAAATGCATTGATGAAGTAAACAGTTGGATGTGCCAAAACTGTCTTCAATTAAACAACGACAAAACTGAACTCATTGCGTTTGGAAACAAAGATGAAGTTCTCAAGGTGAATGCATACCTTCACTCTAGGGGCTCTATCTTGCACCCGGCGCAAATTACTTTGTACACTGACGCATGTATCATTCCTATTTTGCACCCGCGCAAAGCGGGCTTTTCCCTCCACAGACGCACGTCGGTAAACTAGGAAATGAACTTGCGCTCTCTGGGCGGTTCGGCGCAAAAAGGAGGCGTGTTTCGGCGCAAACATTCCCTAGTGCTATTTTGCACTTCCAGAAAACTATTCCGCCACTGACCAGAAAAAACCTGGTCTGAAGTCAGTGGCGCGTTGCACGTTGTTCATAATGCTATTTTAAGCGCGCGTGCTTGGCCATAATGTAGCGGGTCCACAACGCGCATACACTTTGATTCTCTCATCAACACAGATGCAGCAGTTTTTATTTTTGCAAATCATACATTATAACAAGGAAATATATTACCACACGAGGGAAATCATTGTGGTGTCGATGAAAATGTGAAAAAATAGGCATAAATCTAGCTTACACATTTAACCACATTTTTCAGGCAAATTGTAGTAATGACGGATCAGAGCTGTTTGCCCAATACTGGACACATGTCAAGACACATATGTATATAAGGACATCTGACAAATTAGTTTGTCCATCTTGAACCAGGAAAAAAAAATCTGAAGACTGCGAAATCACCTTTACCATAATGTAAGTACATTAAAAACCTTACTCTTAACTTACCAGTTAAGTTGAGCTTTCTCATATTTTTTTCTATTGATTTGGGTGGGTTTGTCCCATCCCCAATGTCAATTCTCTTTCTTTTACGGCCCTGACGAGTTGTGAACCGATTCTGAAGCGCGCCTGGTAAATGCGCCATAAAAATAACAATCCGCCATGCAACATGCGCACCTGCTCTTAAAGGGTATGTTGGATGACGCTCTGATTGGTTTATTTCATGTTACGCCCAAACCACACCTATGAATAATGAAGCTACTTCAGACCAACCCCATTTTAGATTTGCGCCAGGCGCAAGAGGCATTTATCCCGCCGGGAAAATACCAACAACAGCGCCGGGATCTGCCCACAAAGTTACTTGCGCTTTGCTCTTTGACACTTGCGTTTCAGATCGTTAAAATAGGGCCCTAGGGGTCAAACAACCAGGATTCTGAGCAGAACCAGAAAATATGAACATATCACACCAGTCCTCAGGTCTTTACACTGGCTGCCAGTTACATATAGGATTGATTTAAAAGTATTACCGTATATACCCGAATATAAGACGAGGTTTTTGTCCTAAAAATAGGCTGAAAAATTAGGGGTCGTCTTATATTTGCGATATAGACAAAATCACGGGGGAAAAGGGAGAAAGCAGGGAGAAACAGTAGAGGGCGCCAAAACAAGCTCAATGTAGTGTGGGGCAGGCGCCGCGGTACGCTTCATAAGAAGAGAAATACCGGTATGCTCGATGCATTCTGCGGACACTTGGCGGAGCCCGTCAAAACTCAGTTGCGGAAAATGAACAGCGATCTAGTGATCAAACCGGGGGTGGGGGGGGGGGGGGGGGGATGACAAGCCAGCTACAGGTATTCGATGTAGTCATCAACAAGCCATTCAAGGATAATCTGCGCAAGAGGTACACTGAGTGGCTCCTGTCAGGCGTTCACTCACTGACGCCTACTGGAAACGCAAGGTCTCTCGCTCTCTCCCTCTCTGCCATGCATGCGCTAAACGGTTTGGTTTGGAGCACATACAGTAGGCTAAGTTCTGTCTCACATGGTCGGCTCTAGTCTAGATTCCAGGAGATTTTAACTAATTTGCTAATTTTAACTAATCAATATGCGGGATTTTTATAGGTTATTAATAGAACTGTTGCGCACAGTGAACTGAATTGAAAACAAAAACAGCGCTGGACAGGGGTCTTAAAATCCGGACTGTCCGGCCAAAATCCGGACGTATGGCCACCCTAACCACAATTACATACATACATAGGCCTACATAATTATTGCATTTTTGTGAAAAGGATGGTTATTCATTTTTGTCACTCATTCATTCATTTCTCTCTTCAACTTATTAACAGAGTGCACTTTATTTAGAGACAAATTAATCCAAATATTTAATGAATGGTGTTTAAATGTTTTTTTTCCAATGAATTATCACTTGAATTTTCAAATAAAATTATTTTCTGTTGAAAACCAGATTTTTTTCTACAAAAGTCTCCCAAAAAAATAAGTCTGGAAAATGGGGGGGTCTTCTTATATTCAGGGTCGTCTTATATTCGGGTATATATGGTATTACTGGTATATAAGTCATTCAATGGCCTAGGACCTCAATATATTACAGATATGCTCATTGAATATAAACCCAACAGATCACTCAGATCATTAGGATCACAGCAGCTTGAAATACCAAGAGTTCACTCTAAGCATGGTGAGTCCGCTTTTAGCTACTATGCCAGCCGCAGCTGGAACCAGCTTCCAGAAGAGATCAGATGTGCTCCTACAGTAGTAACATTCAAATCCAGACTGTTTAGCTGTGCATTTACTGAATGAGCACTGTGCCACTGTTCGTCCGACTGTTTTCTACTGTATTTTATTTTATTTTTTATTCTAAAATGTTTTAATTATTCATATTTCTTTTGCTTATTTTAATTTCTTCTATGTAAAGCACTTTGAATTACCATTGTGTATGAAATGTGATAAATAAACTTGCCTTGCCTTGATGTATCTTATTTGTGAAGGCCCTTTTTGCATGTGAAATTATCATTTGCACTTACTTGTGGGCTAAGATGCAATGTATTTTGAGCTTCCTCGTCTTTTAACAACAACCTTTTTGCAAAGCCTGAATCACATTCTGATAGATCCACAAAACAGTCTTACACAAACTCTTAAGCTCAGAATAAAATTAACATTTCCCAACACTGGGTTCTGACTGTTTCTTAGTGCATTTCTAGGCAGTTGATAGCCGGTTTTAAAGGCATTTGGGTGGTTGCTACTGCATAACGTTGTTAGGTAGTTCCTAAGGTGTTCTGTGTGGTTGCCAATGCATTTTCTGTGCCTTTAGTTTTTATTGCACAGAAACCACCATAATTTCTATGATATTATGATCCCTAAAAATTATTCCTTTAAAGGTAGTTAAAATCTATGGAATTTTACTGTAATTTTTCTTTTTTTTAAATTACCAATGTATTTATGTATTCATTTACCAATGTAACTGCACATCTTTCTTTAATAAGCGTCACACAACCTATATGATGATAAAATAACCCACTTCAAAAGCGGCATACCACATTTTTCTCATTTGCTGTTAGAGAGAAAAGAATAGTTTTTATTATCAAAACAGATATTATCAACATAATAAATTATATATACATTTTCGTTAAATCAACACAAGAAGGTCTGTCTCCCTAAGACCTGTGATAAATCATGTTAATAGGATACAGCATGAATGAAAATATGATTAGAATAGCTTGGAGAAGAGATCCTAATAATAACATATTAACTTGTCACTCGTACCGATAAATGATGTCTGCTTAAGTTCTCATCTGCCGTGGCTGCACCAGAATGCATGTGGCGTTAGTGCATCAGTGATTAAGTAGGACACTACAAAATGCTCTTCCTCATCCGCCTCTTTCAGCTGGAGCAGTGAGCTCTTAGATCTATGTGTACTTGATCAAAAAAGAAGCTCTATTTTATGGATATTCTCTGGAGAACCTAAAAATGTCTTAAATCCTTCCAATGAAAAGGTCATTGTTGATGATGGACTGTAAAGAGTCGTTTTATATCACTGTCCCTTTTGAATAGGTTTCCCTTCAGTCGTTGATTCAAGCACATCATATGAGAGCCACACAAATCTGTTGGATATTGCTGATTTGCATCTGTAAGGCATGACATAGTCAACCACAGTAAAGGGAAAGAGTGAAAGTGCTTGAACTGGAAAGTGGAAAGGAAGGATGTTTGGATGAAAATTGAAGTATATTATTTGTGTTTACTCATGTATGAAGGGTGTTATACGTGTATATGAATGCAATGAGGTTATGTTTGTGTGCTGTCAGACCTCTAAACTACAAAAATTAATGGTATCTAGGGGTTAAACTGGGATTTACTTGTGGTTTTACCACAAGTAAAATTTGGCATTTGATTATACCCTTTACATAAAAGGTCTTGCATTTTACACAGCTTTAACAAACACGCCCATGAAGTACTGGCAAGACACATACATTGGTTTACAAGCAAATATGGTGTAGTTTTTTTTTAATTAGAATTTTGTACAAGCCAGCATGATTTGCACACACTTTGATTTGCATACACATTGTAAGCAATTTATGGGGGATAGATGTTCCCTTTCGAGGGACCTCGCGATGCGCCAATAACGCTTTGGGAATGCCCCTGCGTGATTGCGTCTGAAGCACGTGTCAACTAGTCCAATGGCAAGAATGAGCATCACGGGCGGGTGACGTCATAACCAGGAAAAGATAAAAGCACATCCGGTCTGACCGGCGCCAGCTTCTGTGCCTCAGCAAGCGCTCTGTGTTACAAACTGCATGCCTTATTTATTGTTGTCTGTCACGATATACAGCTCAATCTAAGATATCATGGTGTCCAAACAGTCTCACAAGTTGTGTGCTTCTCCTTTGCCCTCGTTACATCATGGTTGGAGATACACACAATCTTTGTGTGATGTGTTTGGGAGCAGAGCATGCTCTGTCAGCCTTCGAGGGGGCTGATTGTGAGCATTGTGAGAGGCTGCCACTTCGTACGCTCCGCTCTCGCTCGTCACTCATCGAGGAGGGTGTTAAAGTGAGCATTCCATGCAGCTCGGGTCCCCGCTGCTGCCGAGGCAGCACGGAAGCTCTTGATGTGGGGATCGTAAATTGATCTAGGGGTGGGGTTTGAGACAGTGCTCTCTCTCTGGAGTTGGAAGCCCGCCCAGCGGTTCCTTCCACTCCAGAAGAGGCACAGGTGCTTCAGCTGTCTAGTTCCGAGGAACTACTACTTCCATGTCTCCATCCTTCCACAACACAGGAAGTTCCTGAGGTTTGCTTTTTGGGAGAAAAGCTTATCAGTATCGGGTTCTTCCATTCGGTCTATCTCTATCACCCTGCATGTTCACGAAATGCGTAGATGCAGCTCTAGCTCCGCTCAAGCTGCAGGGCATACGTATTCTGAACTATATAGACGACTGGCTTATACTGGCAGAGTCAGAACAGATGGTGGTTCGGAATTGAGATGTCGTTCTCACACATATGAAGAAATTGGGGTTGAGATTAATGCCAAGAAAAAAGTGTTTTCTCCAGCACAGAGGACTACCTTTCTTGGTGTATTGTGGGATTCAGTGACAATGAAGGCCGTGCTCTCTCCTGTTTGTGTCGCTTCGATCCTCACAGTTGTAAAAGAGATAAAGCTAGGCCAGTCACTCACTGTCAAACAGTTTCAAAGGCTGTTGGGCCTGATGGCAGCAGCATCGAGTTATAAAAGCTCTTATTAAGAAACCACAATTAGATCCAAATAACCTAGCAAATTACAGACCCATTTCAGATCTTCCATTTATGTCAAAAATATTAGAAAAAGTTGTGTCCGCTCAACTCGGCTCTTTCTTGCAAGAAAACAACATCTATGAAAAGTTTCAGTCTGGATTCAGGCCACACCATAGCACTGTAACTGCGCTTGTTAGAATCACAAATGATTTACTTTTAGCTTTGGACCAAGGCTATATCTCAGTACTTGTTTTACTTGATCTTAGTGCTGCGTTCGATACTATAGATCACACAATACTCTTAGATCGACTACAAAATTGCACTGGTGTTCAAGGACAAGCATTAAGCTGGTTCAGGTCATACTTATCTGACCGCTACCATTTTGTCTACTTAAATGGAGAAAAATCGATCATAACTTCGGCAAACTATGGAGTGCCACAGGGATCTGTATTAGGCCCTTTATTATTCTCAATATATATGCTGCCACTTGGTAATATTCTAAGGAAAGATGGAATTAGTTTCCATTGTTATGCTGATGACACTCAAATATATATTTCATCACGGCCAGATGAATACGCTAAATTATCCAAATTGACAGATTGTGTTAAAGATATAAAAGATTGGATGACGCATAATTTTCTTTTATTAAATCCAGACAAGACAGAGGTAATACTTATCGGTTCTAAAAACTGTCTACAGAACCTTTCACAGCACGACTTTAACATAGTAGGATGCCCTGTTACTTTATCCGCTACAGTAAAAGACCTGGGTGTTATATTAGACTGCAACGTGTCTTTTAAAAAGCATATCTCATATGTTACAAAAACAGCCTTTTTCCACCTTAGAAACATTGCTAAGCTACGTAATATGCTATCACTGTCTGATGCAGAAAAGCTAGTTCATGCATTTATGACCTCGAGACTAGATTACTGTAATGCTTTATTAGCTGGTTGTCCTGCATCTTTAATAAACAAGCTACAGTTAGTCCAAAATGCAGCCACTAGAGTTCTTACTAGATCGAGAAAATATGATCTGGTGGAGTTTTAGGACACCATTAGGTGACTTGATGGAGTTTTTCGGTTCCTTGCCACTGTTGCCTTTGGCTTGCTCAGTCGGGGATATTCAAATTAATTAACCAATCATACCATTGATCAGCTCTACCAAACTTGGATGTCTTTTTTCCAGTAATAAACAAACATTGTTAAGTTGTTTTGATTGATACTGTGAAGCAGCTTTGATACAATCTGTATTGTGAAAAGCGCTATATAAATATATTTGCCTTGACTTGACTTGACATCGAACATTATTCCGTTCGGCCTGCTGTACATGAGACCAAGGGGTTTTCCCCGAGGCGGAACCCACTCCATATGATCAAGATAACACCGCAGTGTCTCCGTGCCTTGGTTATATGGAGAAAACCTTGGTTTCTATCCCAGGGTCCAGTGTTAGGAGTTCTTTGCCATCGAGTTTCGCTCTCAGCAGATGCTTCTCTCCCGACTCATAGGCTCTGGTCTCTCAACTTAGGTTGTAGAGACCACACTGAACTCTAGAGCTCCATCCACAAGGAAGCTATACGCCCTAGATGTCTTGATGTAATCTAAGGCCACGGGATTCAGATAATTGCACTGTTAGTTCAATAATTGAGTTCCTGCAAGATCGTTTTGATTCAGGGTTATCTCCTTCCACACTGAAAGTTTATGTTTCTGCCATTGCTGCCTACTATGCCCCTCTGGGGGGTTTATCTGTTGGAAAAGGGTCCTCTTGTTATACGTTTCCTTCATGGAACGGTCAAACCGTTCCATGTTAAATCCGTCCAAATTAAATCCACTCAGTCCAGTCAGAGCACTGGACACTTACGTCCACAGAGTTTCCGAGTGGAGAAAGACTGATCAGCTGATAGTTTGCTTTGGGCCCCCTAAAAAAGGACTTCCTGCATCCAAGCAGACTGTTAGCAAATGGATAGTCGAGGTTATTTCACTTGTGTATGAGGTTATGGGTTATGGCTATGATTTACACGTGGATACCCATGGGTTTAGAGTTGTCGTGTCGTGGCAGTTTTAAACACGACAGGTTCTTGGCCGTATGGCGTTCGGGCATTCTCGTTCCCAAAGCATTATTGGCGCATCGCAAATTCCATCGAAAGGGAACATCTCAGGTTACGACTGTAACCCTCATTCCCTGAGTAGGGAACGAGACGATGCGATGCGATGCGATGCGATGCGTCACTTTGCCATTCTTCCTAAATCCCTGTGATCGACTTGCTTCAGCTTTATCGAAGCTAGCGCCGGTCAGACCGGATGTGCTTTTATCCTTTCCTGGTCATGACGTCACCCGCCCATGATGCTCATTCTCGCCATTGGACTAGTTGACACATGTGCTTCAGACGTTCCCAAAGCGTCATCGACGCATCGTCTCATTCCCTACTCAGGGAACTAGGGTTACAGTCTTAACCTGATACGTTTTCCTTTGATATGTACATTTCATCAGTTCTCAACTAAGTACCGTATATACCTGAATATAAGACGACCCCCCATTTTCCAGACTTATTTTTTGGGGAAAAAAAATCTGGTTTTCAACAGAAAATAATTTTATTTGAAAATTCTAGTGATAATTCAATTAAAAAAACAAACAAACATTTAACACCATTCATTAAATATTTGGATTAATTTGTCACAAAATAAAGTGCACTCTGTTAATGAGTTGAAGAGAGAAATGAGAGAAATGAATGAATGAATGAGTGAAAAAAATGAATAACCGTCCTTCTCACAAAAATGCAATAATTATGTAGGCCTATGTATGTATGTAATTGTGGTTAGGGTGGCCATACGTCCGGATTTTGACCGTACAGTCCGGATTTTAAGCCCCCTGTCCGGCGCTGTTTTTGTTTTCAATTCAGTTCACTGTGCGCATCAGTTCTATTGTTAACTTATAAAAATCCTGCATATTTATAGCGGCTCCCTGATGCCCGAAAATTAGTTCAAATATCCTGGAATCTAGACTAGAGCTGCGCATTTGAGACAGAACATAGCCTACTGTATGTTCTCCAATCCAAACCGTGTAGCGCGCGCACAGCAGAGAGGGGAGAGAGAGAGACCTTGCGTTTCCAGTAGGCATCAGTGAGTGAACGCCTGACAGGAGCCACTCAGTGTACCTCTTGCGCAGATTATCCTTGAATGGCTTGTTGACGACTACATCCAATACCTGTAGCTGGCTTGTCATCCCCCCGGAATGATCACTAGATCGCCGTTCATTTTCCGCAACTGAGTTTTGACAAGCTCCGTCCGCGGAATGCATCCAAATCGAGCATATTTCTCTTCTTATGAAGCGCACCGCGGCACCTGCCCCACACTACCTTGAGCTTGTGTTGGCGCCCTCTACTGTTTCTCCCTGCTTTCTCGCTTTTCCCCCGTGATTTTGTCTATATCGTGAATATAAGACGACCACTCATTTTCAGCCTATTTTTAGGACAAAAACCTCGTCTTATATTTGGGTATATACGGTAATGTGTGAAGTTGTTCGTAACATACTAAATAAATGATCAATCCAGTTAAATTACAGTGCATATTATGGAATTAAAGTAAACAATTCTGACAATGCCGTGTGGCGAATATAAATATTTTTTTTGTTGAAATCTGATTGTACGAGCGATGCTCAAAGTCACCGTAATTACGCTTCCAAATATGTAATCAGTAATTTTTGTAGCTTTGTTTTAGCTTCAGAAGTAATGGGAATATAATAAATGGCCTCTGGTTACTGCATCTGAGAAACTTCAGTGTATTTGTTATGTGGATAGCAGGAAGGATGAACCCAATTGCAGACAGTAGCAGTGACAACGTTTATTAGTGAACAAAAACAGGGAAAACAAAGCCCACGATGGGGTAAAACACGACAGGGTAGAACACACCAGACTAAGACTAGAAACTAAGACAGGAACAAAACAAAGACAGGAACAGACTTCTCAAACAACAGACTTCTTAGTAAATAACTCACAGTAGGATCACACAACGTTTCACAATGAATCGCACAGGACAGAAAATACACAGGGGTTAAATAGGAAACACTAATGACGAGGACAGGTGAAACTGACTAGACAATAATCACAAGACGAGGATAACAAGGGGGCGGGGTAACGTAACGAGACACCACAAGCACATGGCCAAACAATCGGCCATGCGCTTGTACACAAAACATGGATCTGCCATGATCCTGCCACAAGACAAGAGAAACCAAAGACATGATGGCAGAATCATGACAGAACCCCCACCTTAAGGAGCGGCTTCCAGACGCTCCTCAAGGGGACATCAAACACGGGACAAGACAGACTGAGACATCGACACAAACCAACAAAACATGACAAATAACAGTAACGGCAAACACGAAAACACAACAACAGGGTTAGGATGCAACAATAAAAATAACAAACAAGGAAGAGGTGGCGGAGGAAACACATAGTTCATGGGGGGTGGTCCAGGGTGGATGGGTGTGCTGGGGGTCCTAGGTCGACGGGACGAGGGCTTCGGACAAGGGTTCTGGGCAGGTTTAGATGGAGACACACGAGGAGAGGTCTTGGGGGAAACAGTCCGGGGCTCAATGGTGACAGGGGAAACAGTCCGGGGACAAGTGGAGACAGGGGCGAACGAAGATACAGTCCGGGGACTCGTGGAGACAGGGACAAAGGGTGAAACAGTTCGGGGACTAGTGGAGACGGGGGAGACCGGGAAAACAGATGGGGATGCTGCATCAGAGGAAGCAGCAACAGGCACAGACATTGAGGACACAGAGGACGAGGAAACAGGACTACTGACGGGGGACATGACTGGTGACAGGACAGGACTAGGTGTAGCGCTCACGGCGACAGGCGCGGGTGCAGCGCTCTCGGCGGCAGGCGCGGGTGCAGCGCTCTCGGCGGCAGGCGCGGGTGCAGCGCTCTCGGCGGCAGGCGCGGGTGCAGCGCTCTCGGCGGCAGGCGCGGGTGCAGCGCTCTCGGCGGCAGGCGCGGGTGCAGCGCTCTCGGCGGCAGGCCCGGGTGCAGCGCTCTCGGCGGCAGGCGCAGTGCTCTCGGCGGCAGGCGCGGGTGCAGCGCTCTCGGCAGCAGGCGCGGGTGCAGCGCTCTCGGCAGCAGGCGCGGGTGCAGCGCTCTCGGCGGCAGGCGCGGGTGCAGCGCTCTCGGCAGCAGGCGCGGGTGCAGCGCTCTCGGCGACCGCGCTGACTGCAGCGGGCTCGGCGGGCTCTGTGACTGCAGCCCTCCTCCTCCTCTTTCTCCTTGGCCGCGGGGCAGAGGCCATGGCCAGAGCTGTGGCTGGTTGGGGAAGCACAGCAGGAACCGTGACTGGCAGTGGAAGGACGGACTCAGGCTGCGCTGACTCTGGTGAGGATGATTCCGACGGAGACTCCCACGAGGTCCGTCTTCCTCGTTTCCCACGAAGACCAGAGAGGGTAGATGGAGTGTCAGGAGTCAAGGAGGAACCAGCCTGGTCCTCAAGCATAGCAACGCCTATCCTTAGACCCTCCTGGATCACTGGCAGTGAGAAAGATGGCAATGTCCTAGTGGGACCCTGCAGCTCCTTCTGACACACATGGTCCACCACTTCACGGAACGGGCGTCGGATCAGCCCCTCCCGTTCAGTCAAAGGAGGAGGAACATTGAGACCCGCAATGAAGTAGGAATTGAAGAGGATCTCCGGCATGAATCTCCTTCTCTCCTCCAGGGCCTGGGCATATCTCTCCAGGGACTCTTCTCCCTGGGGAGGAAACGGAGCCTTACCCCTCTTCATATCGGCGGTAGTCGATTGCCACCATTGTTCATGGTCATCTAACTGGCGTCTGGCAGGATGAGACATACTGTCTGCTGGGTTCAGTCGTTGGCGATTCATTCTGTTATGTGGATAGCAGGAAGGATGAACCCAATTGCAGACAGTAGCAGTGACACCGGTCAGGCGACCGGATGTGCTTTATCCTTTCTTGGTCATGACGTCACCCGCCCATGATGCTCATTCTCGCCATTGGACTAGTTGACACATGTGCTTCAGACATTTTCCCAAAGAGTCATCGTACGCATCGTCTCATTCCCTCTCAGGGAACTGGGTTACAGTCTTAACCTGATACGTTTTCCTTTGTATATGTACATTTCATCAGTTCTTCAACTAATGTACCGTATATACCTGAATATAGACGACTCCCCCCAATTTTCCAGACTTATTTTTTGGGGAAAAAAAAAATCTGGTTTTCAACAGAAAATAATTTTCATTGAATAATTCTAGTGAGAATTCAATTAAAAAAACAAACCAAAAATTTTAAACACCCATTATTAAAGATTTGGATTAATTTGTCACAAAATAAGCCTGGTCACTTGTTAATGAGTTTGAAGAGCAGAAAGGAGAGCAGATGAATGCACATGAATGAGTGAAAAAAAATGAGTATGAACCGTCCTTTCTTCACAATAAATGGCGCAAAATTATTATGTAGGGCCCTATGTATGGTATGATAATTGTGGTGAGAGAGGGGAAGAGAGACCTTGCGTTTCCAGTGGGGCATCAGTGAGTGAACGCCTGACAGGAGCCACTCAGTGTACCTCTTGCGCAGATTAAATCCTTGAATGGCTTGTTGACGACTACATCCAATACCTGTAGTGGCTTGTCATCCCCCCGGAATGATCACTAGATCGCCGTTCATTTTCCCGCAACTGAGTTTTGACAAGCTCCGTCCGCGGAAATGCATCCAAATCGAGCATATTTCTCTTCTTATGAAGCGCACCGCGGCACCTGCCCCACACTACCTTGAGCTTGTGTTGGCGCCCTCTACTGTTTCTCCTGCTTTCTCGTTTTTCCCCGTGATTTTGTCTATATCGTGAATATAAGACGACCACTCATTTTCAGCCTATTTTTAGGACAAAAACCTCGTCTTATATTTGGGTATATACGGTAATGTGTGAAGTTGTTCGTAACATACTAAATAAATGATCAATCCAGTTAAATTACAGTGCATATTATGGAATTAAAGTAAACAATTCTGACAATGCCGTGTGGCGAATATAAATATTTTTTTTGTTGAAATCTGATTGTACGAGCGATGCTCAAAGTCACCGTAATTACGCTTCCAAATATGTAATCAGTAATTTTTGTAGCTTTGTTTTAGCTTCAGAAGTAATGGGAATATAATAAATGGCCTCTGGTTACTGCATCTGAGAAAACTTCAGTGTATTTGTTATGTGGATAGCAGGAAGGATGAACCCAATTGCAGACAGTAGCAGTGACAACGTTTATTAGTGAACAAAAACAGGGGAAAACAAAGCCCACGATGGGGTAAAACACGACAGGTAGAACACACCAGACTAAGACTAGAAACTAAGACAGGAACAAAACAAAGACAGGAACAGACTTCTCAAACAACAGACTTCTTAGTAAAATAACTCACAGTAGGATCACACAACGTTTCACAATGAATCGCACAGGACAGAAAATACACAGGGGTTAAATAGGAAAACACTAATGACGAGGACAGGTGAAACTGACTAGACAATAATCACAAGACGAGGATAACAAGGGGGCGGGGTAACGTAACGAGACACCACAAAGCACATGGCCAAACAATGGGGCCATGCGCTTGTACACAAAACATGGATCTGCCATGATCCTGCCACAAGACAAGAGAAACCAAAGACATGATGGCAGAATCATGACAGAACCCCCACCTTAAGGAGCGGCTTCCAGACGCTCCTCAAGGGGACATCAAACACGGGACAAGACAGACTGAGACATCGACACAAACCAACAAAACATGACAAATAACAGTAACGGCAAACACGAAAACACAACAACAGGGTTAGGATGCAACAATAAAAATAACAAACAAGGAAGAGGTGGCGGAGGAAACACATAGTTTCATGGGGGTGGTCCAGGGTGGATGGTGTGCTGGGGGTCCTAGGTCGACGGGACGAGGGCTTCGGACAAGGGTTCTGGGCAGGTTTAGATGGAGACACACGAGGAGAGGTCTTGGGGGAAACAGTCCGGGGCTCAATGGTGACAGGGGAAACAGTCCGGGACAAGTGGAGACAGGGGCGAACGAAGATACAGTCCGGGGACTCGTGGAGACAGGGACAAAGGGTGAAACAGTTCGGGGACTAGTGGAGACGGGGGAGACCGGGAAAACAGATGGGGATGCTGCATCAGAGGAAGCAGCAACAGGCACAGACATTGAGGACACAGAGGACGAGGAAACAGGACTACTGACGGGGGACATGACTGGTGACAGGACAGGACTAGGTGTAGCGCTCACGGCGACAGGCGCCGGGTGCAGCGCTCTCGGCGGCAGCGCGGGTGCAGCGCTCTCGGCGGCAGGCGCGGGTGCAGCGCTCTCGGCGGCAGGCGCGGGTTGCAGCGCTCTCGGCGGCAGGCGCGGGTGCAGCGCTCTCGGCGGCAGGCGCGGGTGCAGCGCTCTCGGCGGCAGGCCCGGGTGCAGCGCTCTCGGCGGCAGGCGCAGTGCTCTCGGCGGCAGGCGCGGGTGCAGCGCTCTCGGCAGCAGGCGCGGGTGCAGCGCTCTCGGCAGCAGGCGCGGGTGCAGCCGCTCTCGGCGGCAGGCGCGGGTGCAGCGCTCTCCGGCAGCAGGCGCGGGTGCAGCGCTCTCGGCGACCGCGCTGACTGCAGCGGGCTCGGCGGGCTCTGTGACTGCAGCCCTCCTCCTCCTCTTTCTCCTTGGCCGCGGGGCAGAGGCCATGGCCAGAGCTGTGGCTGGTTGGGGAAGCACAGCAGGAACCGTGACTGGCAGTGGAAGGACGGACTCAGGCTGCGCTGACTCTGGTGAGGATGATTCCGACGGAGACTCCCACGAGGTCCGTCTTCCTCGTTTCCCACGAAGACCAGAGAGGGTAGATGGAGTGTCAGGAGTCAAGGAGGAACCAGCCTGGTCCTCAAGCATAGCAACGCCTATCCTTAGACCCTCCTGGATCACTGGCAGTGAGAAAGATGGCAATGTCCTAGTGGGACCCTGCAGCTCCTTCTGACACACATGGTCCACCACTTCACGGAACGGGCGTCGGATCAGCCCCTCCCGTTCAGTCAAAGGAGGAGGAACATTGAGACCCGCAATGAAGTAGGAATTGAAGAGGATCTCCGGCATGAATCTCCTTCTCTCCTCCAGGGCCTGGGCATATCTCTCCAGGGACTCTTCTCCCTGGGGAGGAAACGGAGCCTTACCCCTCTTCATATCGGCGGTAGTCGATTGCCACCATTGTTCATGGTCATCTAACTGGCGTCTGGCAGGATGAGACATACTGTCTGCTGGGTTCAGTCGTTGGCGATTCATTCTGTTATGTGGATAGCAGGAAGGATGAACCCAATTGCAGACAGTAGCAGTGACAACGTTTATTAGTGCACAAAAACAGGGAAAACAAAGCCCACGATGGGGTAAAACACGACAGGGTAGAACACACCAGACTAAGACTAGAAACTAAGACAGGAACAAAACAAAGACAGGAACAGACTACTCAAACAACAGACTTCTTAGTAAATAACTCACAGTAGGATCACACAACGTTTCACAATGAATCGCCCAGGACAGAAAATACACAGGGGTTAAATAGGAAACACTAATGACGAGGACAGGTGAAACTGACTAGACAATAATCACAAGACGAGGATAACAAGGGGGCGGGGTTAAGAGACGAGACAACACAAGCACATGGCCAAACAATCGGCCATGCGCTTGTACACAAAACATGGTTCTGCCATGATCCTGCCACAAGACAAAAGAAACCAAGGACATGATGGCAGAATCATGACAGAAGGACCCCCAGCACTCCCATCCACCCTGGACCACCCCCCATGAACTCTGTGTTTCCTCCGCCACCTCTTCCTTGTTTGTTATTTTTATTGTTGCATCCGAACCCTGTTGTTGTGTTTTCGTGTTTGCCGTTACTGTTATTTGTCATGTTTTGTTGGTTTCTGTCGATGTCTCAGTCTGTCTTGTCCCGTGTTTGATGTCCCCTTGAGGAGCGTCTGGAAGCCGCTCCTTAAGGTGGGGGTTCTGTCATGATTCTGCCATCATGTCCTTGGTTTCTTTTGTCTTGTGGCAGGATCATGGCAGAACCATGTTTTGTGTACAAGCGCATGGCCGATTGTTTGGCCATGTGCTTGTGTTGTCTCGTCTCTTAACCCCGCCCCCTTGTTATCCTCGTCTTGTGATTATTGTCTAGTCAGTTTCACCTGTCCTCGTCATTAGTGTTTCCTATTTAACCCCTGTGTATTTTCTGTCCTGGGCGATTCATTGTGAAACGTTGTGTGATCCTACTGTGAGTTATTTACTAAGAAGTCTGTTGTTTGAGTAGTCTGTTCCTGTCTTTGTTTTGTTCCTGTCTTAGTTTCTAGTCTTAGTCTGGTGTGTTCTACCCTGTCGTGTTTTACCCCATCGTGGGCTTTGTTTTCCCTGTTTTTGTGCACTAATAAACGTTGTCACTGCTACTGTCTGCAATTGGGTTCATCCTTCCTGCTATCCACATAACAGTATTAAGATGTTAAAAATAAATCAACCTAATGCCATGACTGTGGAGGGAGATAGTACTGTGTGAAGGTACTGTACCTCATTAGTTTCTGCCCTGTTATTTATTCTTGATTCATCCCATAGTATTGGATGCCACCTTGTATCAGATTATTCCTATGTCAGCAGATGAAGGACTCATTTTATGCACATTGAGTGCTGATAAAAGTGCTGAATGGAGATTTACTTTAAGTAAATGTTTAGTTGTCACAAAAAATCGTGTTGCTCAGTATGAACTAATTTTGGCAAAATACATTATAGGATGATTTTTAAAATAATTTGCTATACTTTATGGATATAAAAATATAATGTAGCCTAATGGTTGGAGCTCTTCAATATAATCTTACAGTAAATGCAGAATAAAATTAACAATGTAAAGTATGAGCAGACCAAGAGTAATTATGCTCAAGATTACAGGCCACCTATAGTGTTTCAGCTGAAATTAAGCATTTCATATAATATGTATCTAAACCTGATAACAATGCCCAACATTCCATTCCTTTCTTTTGAATCCATTCAGAAGTTTGACAGCAGTGAGCCAGGTGTGTGGGTACTGTAACATCTCATCTTAACACGCCATTACATTTCCAAAAAGGAAGACTGTGATTGTCTCAATTACCATTAGAGCTCATTTGTGTTAGCCGCTCAAACTGGCTGCCAATGGCTTTGGACACAATGCTCATTATAGCTTCTTTGAAGACTGACATAATTAATACATGACTTCCAATGTATGCTTTTCTTGTGTGTTTTAGGATGGAGTGGTTTGTACAATCTTCATGACACCTTGACAATGTCCACTATCACTTATCTGAGCACACATGAGGGACAGAGATGGTAAGACACCACTCAACTCAACTTAACTTAACTAAGGCCACGTTTACACATAGCCGGGTATTTAGAGAAACGAATATTTCCCCCTCCTCCGTTTTCAATAATAACATCATACACACACCCGCATAAATACGCCGCGAGCACCATCATAACTCTGCCAAACCTATGGGGGGCAGTGTAGGAAGAAGGATAAAGCCATGCAAAGCCAATCAGAATCCTCAGAATCGACAAGAGAGAACCTAAAACCCCGTTTCTCCCAGTTGACACGACAACACATAACCGGCGTTTTCAGAAATCTCCACTTTGGCCGGAGTTTTTAGAAATAATCATTTTCTGTGATAAAAATTGGGTTTTCGTGTAAATTAGAGGCCAAACCGCAGGGAAATATCTGCGTTTTCCCTTTGTGTAAACGGGGCCTGAAACACAGCATAAGATGGAGGAAGTTAAAAAGCTTTCTTAAGAAAATTAAATGAGCTGCTTTGGACTGCGTAAACATAAAAAAATGGTCTTTAATTTGACTTGAAGTCATACATGAAAGATGAATAGAAAATGTCAGGCCATTTCTGGAAATCTATACTTGCTTAACAGTTTTTAATTTGAATATAATTTAAAATGTAATTTATACTTGAGATGGTCTTCAGTGTCACAAAGCTCCAGTCTTCAGTGTCACATGATTCTTTAGAAAGTTGGTGCTTAAGAAACATTTCGTATTATTGTCATTGTTGAAAACAGTGCTGCTTATTTTTCCACTTTTAATCAATTCAATGCATCCTTGCTGAACAAAATGTGTTTTTTTTTTTTTTTTCGGTATAAGAGTTTGTCTGTTATGCTAAAAAAAAAAAGTTGTTTAATTAATTAAAAATCTGTTCAAAGATTGTAGGTCAGCCTCTTTAGACGCTTTATGAATCAGCTTATTATAACAATTTGCTAAGGCTGGCTAATAATATGGTTTCTAGCCCTATTCATATCCTGCATAATGAGTTCGAATATATACCATCAAAGCGGAGGTACAGAGTTCCAAGATTCAACAAAGCCGTTTTAACACTTTAATACTAACTCTAGATAGTTTGCCAACATACAAGCTATAGCTAGTTGAAATATGTCATCTAACTTTTTTAACGCGCAAATAAAACTTTCGTAATGCATGTTCTCTTCTGTATACAATGTAATTAGTGTAACATTTGATGAAAGCACCATCAGCTGTTGGTGTATCTGAACCGCGTACATGTGACATCACATGGGGCGGGGCAATGAGAACCTCTAAATTCCACCTGAGTCTGTTTTGCCCGATGCCTTTATGTCTGATGCCTTTTTGTCTGTGGCTGTTTTGTCTGATGCCGTTTCATACGATGCCTTTATGTCTGATGCCTTTCTGTCTGAGGCTGTTTTGTCTGATGCCGTTTCGTACGATGCCTTTATGTCTGATTCCTTTTTTGCCTGAGTCTGTTTCGTCTGATGCCTAATTGTATGAGACCTGACACCTGACATTGTTTTTCCTGAGACCTGAAGCTTTTCAGTCTAAGGCGCGATGCCGTTTTGTACAATGACTGAAGGCTTTTTGTCTGAGGCATGATGCCTTGTCTTCATATGTCTGATGTCTGAGGATGTCCTAAAATGTACACCGTACTGGTGCTACGTACAGTCTTATCACCAACTGTCAAGCCTCTGATCCCCTGAGCCGCTGCCTTGTCTCCATCTTTGGCTGTCACGTCTTTGCTGTCTCATCTTCGACCTACCTGTTCTCCAGGTGTGCCCTTGACCTACCTGTTCTCCAATTGTGTGCCCAGTTGTTTGGACTGTATTCCCACTTCACCTATCCTGTGCAGTTACTTGTTGTCAATAAATGCCTGTCTGCATCGCTGCCTGCTGTGAGTTTGTCTTGTCCTGTTATTGTCACCTGCACTCCATGCCACATTTACCATAGCCTTCCCCGTCGGCAATATAGGATATATACACTCATCTAAAGGATTATTAGGATCACCTGTTAAATTTCTCATTACTGCAATTATCTAATCAACCAATAACATGGCAGTTGCTTCAATGCATTTAGGTGTGTGGTCCTGGTCAAGACAATCTCCTGAACTACAAACTGAATGTCAGAATGGGAAAGAAAGGTGTTTTAAGAAATTTTGAGGGTGGCATAGTTGTTGGTGCCAGACGGGAAGGTCTGAGTATTTCACAATCTGCTCAGTTACTGGGATTTTCACGCACAACCATTTCTAGGGTTTACAAAGAATGGTGTGAAAAGGGAAAAACATCCAGTATGCGGCAGTCCTGTGGGCGAAAATGCCTTGTTGATGCTAGAGGTCAGAGGAGAATGGGCCAACTGATTCAAGCTGATAGAAGAGCAACTTTGACTGAAATAACCACTCGTTACAACCGAGGTATGCAGCAAAGCATTTGTGAAGCCACAACACGCACAACCTTGAGGCGGATGGGCTACAACAGCAGAAGACCCCAGCGGGTACCACTCATCTCCACTACAAATAGGAAAAAGAGGCTACAATTTGCAAGAGCTCACCAAATTTGGACCACCAAGTGTTGAAGACTGGAAAAATGTTGCCTGGTCTGATGAGTCTCAATTTCTGTTGAGACATTCAGATGGTAGAGTCAGAATTTGGCGTTAACAGAATGAGAACATTGATCCATCATGCCTTGTTACCACTGTGCAGGCTGGTGGTTGTGGTGTAATGGTGGGATGGGGGATGTTTTCTTGGCACACTTTAGGCCCCTTAGTGCCAATTGGTCATTGTTTAAATGCCACGGCCTACCTGAGCATTGTTTCTGACCATGTCCATCCCTTTGTGGCTACCATCCTCTGATGGCTACTCCCAGCAGGATAATGCACCATTTCACAAAGCTCGAATCATTTCAAATTGGTTTCTTGAACATGACAATGAGTTCACTGTACTAAAATGGCCCCCACAGTCACCAGATCTCAACCCAATAGAGCATATTTGGGATGTGGTGGAACGGGAGTTTCGTGCCCTGGATGTGCATCCCACAAATCTCCATCAACTGCAAGATGCTATCCTATCAATATGGGCCAACATTTCTAACGAATGCTTTCAGCACCTTGTTGAATCAATGCCACGTAGAATTAAGGCAGTTCTGAAGGCGAAAGGGGGTCAAATACAGTATTAGTATGGTGTTCCTAATAATCCTTTAGGTGAGTGTATGTGATAAATGCAAGGAAACAGTCAAGCTGACGGAGAAGATTTCAGAACTAGAGACACGCATCCAAACTTTAATTGAGGATAGTAAGTGTGATAGAGTTTAGATACTATTTTGGATGTGCCTAGCATAGTGAACATGATTCGGTTCCGGCTGAATTATTGCCTGTGCAGCAAGGAAAATGGGTGACAGTGAGGGATCACTCTAGTTGCGGATCAAAAAAACACTCTTCCGTTCCGATTACCATAACAAATTGATTTGCCCCGCTCAGCGAGACACCCACTGAGAATTCTGTTGATTGTGCCCTGGTAATTGGTGATTCGATCACACAGAAAATGAAAATAGAGACACCAGCCACCATAGTCACATATTTGCCGGTTTAAAGCAAATTTAAAAGTGCTGGCTAATGCTAAACATAAACTCTCTAAGATTATTATTCACGTTGGCACTAATGATGTTCGACTCCGCCAGTCGGAGATCACCAAAATTAATATTAAAGAGGTGTTTGAACTCGCAAGTACGATGTCAGGCATTGTAATTTGCTTTGGCCCCCTTCCTGTTCGAAGGAGTGATGAGATAGTTAGTAGATTGTGTTCACTCAATGGCTGGTTGTCTAAGTGGTGTCCGCAAAATAATATGGAATTCGTAGACAATTGGAAAAAAATTGGAAAAGGTTTTGGGGCAAACCTGACCTGTTGAAAAGAGATGGTATTCATCCCTCCTGGGATGGTGCTGCTCTTATCTCTAGTAATTTGGCTCATAGTCTTAGAGATAAAACATGACAATATGGGGCTCAGGTCAGGAAGCAGACAAACTGGCTAAACCAACTGTCTGCTAGTGGCCTCGCATCACCATCACCAAGGTCAGATAAATCCCATCACATAGAGCCTCTTTTACCTAGATATCATCATATAGAGACTGTGTCTGTTCCCCGAATTTGGAAATCCAAAAAACTGCCAAACCTATTAAGGTTAAAAATGTATTTTATGTTCAACAAATAAAAAACATATTTAATACAGATGAGCAAATGATAAAGCTTGGGTTGCTGAACATTCGATCCCTTACTTCAAAAGCGCTCATAATTAATTATATGATTTCAGATTATAACCTAGATGTGCTGTGTTAAAACCTGGCTAAAACCTAACGATTGCATTAATTTAAATGAGTCCACCCCGCAAGATTACTGTTATAAACATGAGCCTCGTCTGAAAGGCAAAGTGGGAGGTGTTACTGTAATTTATAGTAATATTTTCAAAACCACTAAGAAATCTAGTTTTAAATATAATTCTTTAGAAGTTTTGGTGCTTAATGTAAAAATATATAGTGTAAACGATCAGATTGTATCAGAAGAAGTTGCTGACTTTCTATCAGAATTAGTATTGGCTGCAGATAAAGTACTAATTGTTGGTGATTTTAATATACATGTAGATAATGAAAAAGATGCATTGGGACTGGCATTTAAAGACATTGTAAACTCAATTGGAGTTAGACAACACGTGTTAGGACCTACTCATTGTCGTAATCATACTCTAGATCTAATACTATCACATGGAGTAGATGTTGATGCCATTGAAATACTGCAGCAGAGCGACAACATCTCAGATCATTATCTAGTCTCATGTAAATTATATTTAGCTAAGGCTGCAAAGCCGACTCCGTGTTATACATATGTTAGACCTATCACTTCTGCCACTAAAGATTGCTTTATCAATAATCTTCCTAATCAGTTTCATCATCTCAGGATCCCGGATAGCTTAGAAGAACTTGATATTGCAACAGAAACTTTTAACTCTCTCTTTTCCAGCACTTTAGACACAGTTGCTCCGCTGCGCTTAAAGAAGATAAAAGAAAATAGTCCAGCGCCGTGGTACAACGAGCACACCCGGGCCCTTAAGAGAGCAGCCAGAAAAATTGAGCGCAACTGGAAGAAAACAAAACTAGAGGTATTTCGGATATCATGGAAGGAGAGCTCGATTGCTTACAGAGAGGCTTTAAAAGCTGCTAGATCTGCTTATTTTTCAACCCTATTAGAAGAAAATAAACATAATCCTAGGTATTTTTTTGAAAAAGTGGCTAAACTAACGAAAAAGAAAGCTTCAAGCCCAGAAGTTTCCAAGAAACACAGCAGTAATGACTTTATGAACTTCTTCATTTATAATATCGATAATATCAGGAACAAAAATATAACTATGCAACCGTCTACAGTATCGCATCAGGGAGTGCATTGTAGCCTCCCTGAGGAAAAATGTGATTCATTTGTTGCTATAGGAGAAGAATAATTTTGCAAACTCGTTAATTCATCTAAATCGCAACTTGTATGTTAGACCCTATACCGACTAAGCTATTGAAAAAGATACTTCCAGAGGTCATAGATCCTCTTCTTAATATCACTAATTCATCTTTGTCTCTAGGATACGTACCAAAAACCTTTAAGCTGGCTATGATTAAACCGCTTGTTAAAAAAATGCAACTAGTCAATTACTATATCTCGAATCTGCCCTTTCTGGCAAATATATTAGAAAAAGCAGTATCCTCACAACTGTGTTCCTTTCTTGAAAGAAATTATATCTGCAAGGTTTTTCAGTCCGGATTTAGACCGTACCATAGTACTGAGACTGCTCTCATTAGAGTCACAAATGATTTGCTCTTGTTATCTGATCATGGTTGTATCTCTCTATTAGTCTTACTTGATCTTAGTGCTGCATTTGACAGCATTGACCACAACATTCTTTTAAATAGACTAGAACACTATGTTGGCATTAGTGAAATTGCACTAGAATGGTTTAAATCATACTTATCTGACCATTATCAGTTTGTAGCAGTAAATGAAGAGATGTCTTATCGGTCAAAAGTTCAGTATGGCGTACCACAAGGCTCAGTACTAGGACCGCTGCTGTTCACTCTGTACATGCTACCATTAGAAGATATCATTAGGAAACATGGAATTAGTTTTCACTGTTATGCTGATGATACTCAGCTCTATATTTCTTCAAGCCCTGATGAAACTTACTAATTCACAAAATTAACGGAATGTATAGCTGATATAAAAAATTGGATGACTAGTAATTTCCTACTACTGAATTCTAAAAAAACAGACTTTCTAATTATTAGACAAAAAACTTCCACACGTGATAACCTAGAATACTGTTTAACACTTGATGGCTGCTCTGTTAAGTCTTCGTCATCAGTTAGGAACCTGGATGTGCTCTTTAATACCAATCTTTCATTTGAAAGTCACGTGTCTAGTATCTTTAAAACCGCATTTTTCCTTCTTCAAAATATATCTAAATTATGTCATTGTCAGGGTTGCTGCAGGTAGCTGAAGACGAGGACAAGGGCTTCAATATCATATATTTATTAAACAAACTTAAAACGTCCAAAAACAAACGAGAACAAAAGAACAGAACTCCAGGACTTCAGGGTTAACACACAACCATACATTGACGACGATCGACAAACACTCAGGGGAAACACAGGGCTTAAATACACTGAACCAAACAAGATAATTAACTGAAAACAGGTGCAGAAAATTGGACACAAACGAGGAGCGGGAAAACTAACAGGACTAAACCAAAAATCACACAAGACAGGGGAAAACAAGATCACAAAAGATAACTAAACACATAGAATCGTGACAGTCATATGCTCTCACTGACAAATGAGGAACAATTAGTTAATGCGTTCATGACCTCAAGGCTAGATTATTGTAATGCTCTACTGGGTGGTAGCCCTGCATGCTTAATAAACAAACTACAGCTAGTTCAAAAAGCAGCAGCTAGAGTTCTTACCAGAACCAGGAAGTATGACCATATTAGCCCAGTTCAACACTGCATTGGCTGCCTATTAAACATCGTATACATTTTAAAATATTGCTAAATACCTAGAATATCAAAATCAACTGCTGGCGGTAGATCCTTTTCCTATTTAGCACCAAAACTTTGGAACAATCTTCCTAACATGGTCCGGGAAGCAGATACAGTCTGTCAGTTTAAATCTAGTCTAAAAACAGGTCTCTTTGGCTCAGCATACAGATAACACATTATATATTTCTATAGTTCAATGTTAGGCTGCATGGTTTAGATCAGCCGGAACTGGGAAATACTTCCCAGAAATCCTGATGTTCTTTGTACATCATAAGAAGGATGGCGTCTAAGCTAATATTAGTCTCTCTGTTTATCACGATGTTTACCCCAAACCGTCGGATCCAGGCCATATCCAGATCTGAGGAAAGATCATCACATGGACACGACGACAAAGCATCCCTGAAGTGCAAGCCTCATCAACTCTGTGAAGGCCTCATGGACACCTCAACAAACTCATCTCCACACCGGCATGATGACTCCGACCCATAACCAGATGAACTGGATAAATATCGTGAAAGTTCTGATCCCATCTGACTTCTGACCTATTATGCTGCCTAAATCATAATCATACACTGTTCGTTCGTTGGCCAAAGGAAGACTGGCCCCCTCACTGAGCCTGGGTTCTCCCAAGGTTTTTTTCTCCATTCTGTCACCTGATGGAGTTTTGGTTCCTTGCCACTGTCGCCTTTTTCGCCTTTCTTCGTCTTTGTAGCCATTGGCTTTTGGCTTGCTTAGTTGGGGACATTTAATTTTGAATTTAACAATACTATTACAACATTATTTTCCTGTTATCTCTCTAAAGCTGCTTTGAAACAATTTGTATTGTCAAAAGTGCTATATAAATAAAGGTGACTTGACTTGACTAAATAACACCCTTGTTGGTAACACTTTACTTGAAGGGGTGTGCATGAGACCGACATGACACCTTCATAACCATGACATGACACATGTCATGAATATGAAGTAGGGTTCATGCATGTTTATGACAACTGTCATAAAGTGACTTTCGCTCAATAATGACATGTTGAATGGAAATATGACGTTGTTTGAGATGTCTTTGTTATGACATCTTGACATAAACCATAACATCATAACCTGTCAGTGTCTTTGTCATGACAACATAACATTAAATTAAGTTAAACTGTCATATGGTTGGTTTTGACATTGGCTGTCATAAGGCCATTATAACTGTGTCATTAATATTTTTCTTGACCTCAACTACAGTGGTACAAATTGAATTTGTCATTAAAAAGTTATAATGGCTTCATGAAAGCCAATGTCAAAACCAACCACCTGACAGTTTAATTTAATGTTAACCAATAAAGTTAAGTGGTTTCTTAAGTTTGATAATTAATCTGCCATGTTTATGACAGGTTGTGTTGTCTTAGTAATGTCAAGTTGTCATGACAAAGACACCGACAGGTTATGATGTATTGGTATATGTCAAGGTGTCATAACAAAGACATCTCAAACAATGTCATATTTGCATTACAAATGTCATAATAGAGCGAATGACACTTAATGACAGTTGTCATAAACATGCATAAAACTCCTTCATATTCATGACATGTGTCATGTCATGATTATGAAGGTATCATGTTAGTCGTATGCACACCCCTTCAAGTAAAGTGTTACCCCCTTGTTTATTCTGCATCTGGGTCCTCCTTCTCAGAATTCTTGACACTTTTGTGCATCAGGATATCTTAGCATTGAACAAAACACTTAATCAGAAATCAAGAGTATTGTCAATGTGTTATAGTTGTTTAAGTGTAGTATTGAATGTATAATATGGGAGGTGTAGGTCGATGTTTAATGTGGTTGTTGTAAACAGACACTGTTATGCAAGAAACATTTCAGACTTGTATGACAATAAATTATTAAGTATTAACTACTTATATTTGTTTTTATGTATGCACAGTACATATTTTTGTGTGTGGGTTTGATTTTTTTTCTAAAGAAGGAACTGAATGTATTTAGAGTTATTACAAGACGTATTTTTTGTTATATAGTTTCAGCAAAATTGAAATCGTACCAAGTACACCCTGCAACTCCACATAAAATACAAAAAGTCCAGATATGGTCAACATACAGACCATTTTTCAAACATGGAAAGTAAGCGTTGAAATGTGCTGGTACAGCCCTGCCACTACAAACAGGCTGTTGCCTCTCAAACCTTGCAGACTAACTCTGTTAAAAGCTAAAATCAATAGATGATCGATTGGCTCCAGCTCTTTTCTGTGACCACACTATGCATGTAGGAGCCACATTGAGCTTTGAGTTGATTTAATGTTTCTTTCTAGTGTATAATGGTGTGTGTCTGTGGATGAATGAGTGAGTATGTGTCAGTCCCTCCAGAAAAACGCGGAGTTTTTTTGTGATTGCGGGCAAAAATCCTTGATTACGCAGCCCGTTTTCTTTAAAAATGCGATGGAATATGTGGGATATTTATGCAATTTTTTGCAATGAAATTGCGGGAACTTGTAAAAATTGCGGGAACTTGCAAAAATTGCGGGAACTTGCAAAAACTGCGGTTTGATGAAAAAGAGAAAAAAAAAGTGATTCCCCGGACACCCTGTTCTAACTAGGCTACTACCTTAATGTAAAGAGTCATTTCTCATTACTTCCTATGATAAGCAAGCATACTACATCACAGAAAGTGCTGCAAATAATTTCTCAACTTGTTTTATTCCAGCCTGTAACGAGTGGAAATAAGGTGTGGCCCCTTTAAGAGCTGCGCGCTCCCTGTTGAACTGTCTGCCGAAATTGCGGAGTATTTGAAAAAATGCGACCCCCGCATAAATATGCGGACTTTGGCTGATTATGCATTGAATTCAGCGATCGCATAATCACGTTTTTCTGGAGGGACTGATATGTGACCACAGGTATGTCTACCGCCACCTAAAGGACGGTTGAGAGGCTGAAGGTGGAGTCCAAGGGGAAAGGCCTTAAAGACAGGAAACCACAGTATCTGGGTGTGGCTGAGAGGGCGAACAGTCTTTTGACCATCGTAAGTGTTTGTACAGTGTCACAGCAGCGGCTCCAAAGCTACATATAAGCAAGCAATTCTTTACAAAGACAACTATACATTTGTTTTTAGAAGTTGGTCATTTATAACTGTTACGAATAAGGGTGATTAAAAGAGATTGCGACTTTGGGTGTCTCTGTATTTCTTCGTGTTTCTGCCGTGGTTTACTTTCTCTTTTACAGATGAAGCACTGATTGGTTGTCCCAGTTACACTCATTGGCTCATCTCTGTGGCTTGTCATCAGAGAGGAGGGAAAGCGCGATCCAATCACATGGATCATCAGGAAATGCGGGAACTATAGCATTATATGCACTTATGCACCGATTGTCAACAAAACAGACATTTGAAGGCCTGCCTGCATTTCCGACTCATGACCGTCTTGCGATCCCGAAGGATCACCACAAATAAGGAGTATAGTCATGTCGAAAAACATCATCTCGAGCCAAAAGGGTATGGACACGATGGCTATAGCCATATCCAACTCAGGACAAAACTCCCACTTGAAGGAAGAAGCAGTTTTTGTAGAGCGAGAAACACCTGCATGCCGGTGTTCCCTATCAAGCAGCAATCAGCCGATCACCTGTGAAAACAAACAAAACACACACGCAACGGATAACGACCAACAGAGGTGTCACAACCGGGATATTTTATCGCTGGGACCGCTCCATCTTTCAGTTTCAAACGATCTGCAAATCCAGCATTGAACTGGGCCTTGTTAATAAAACATTTGTCACTGAAACACTGTTTGGTTCTTTGGGAAGCTGAACAAGGTTATCTTTCCCTCACAACCAAAGCACACTTCATTGGTGACATTGTTGATTTTGTGGTCTAAAAATTAAATTATGTTTTATTAACAAAGTTCAGGAGAAGCACATTCAGATAATTAACATGGGTGGAGAGCACTCAGCAATCGATGATAAGAGGTGTATATAGATTCAGCAGTCTCACCTCAATCCATTGAGAGTTTAGCAGCATCCCTCCACCACCCCTTCTCCACTCTTCTAGTCCTAAACATTTGCATACAGGGGGAGAGTACTCTGGGTTCGGGCCGAATTCCGAGCTCGGAGCCCTCCCCCCGGACAGCACGCCAAATACTCTGTATGCCCTGTATGAAATTCACAGGCGTATTTGTCTGTGTCCTAGGGGGACACTTCCGGGGGAACGCTGGCGTGCTTTGGCTGCCGCTCCTAAACTGTTTCATTGTTTGTTTGTTTTTATGCTGATGCTGGGTTTTCTACCTGCTGTTTTTAGTTCTCAACTTGTTGCTATGTCGCGGGACTATTTTTCATTCGCTGGATTATTGCTTATATCTGCCTGCGTTCTCTGGAGGACCCTGGAGCCCGATCCGAGGAGTTTACCCTGTGGCCTTACTTTGAACTTTCCCTGCCTTGAGACTGTTGTGATCCTGGATCCAAGAAGCATGGCTTTAACACTGCACACCAGTTGCTGAACTTAAAACAAAACTAATACTTACAAAAAGATGTTTATGAACTCTGTCGAAACGCTGGTCTGCTGAGACGAAGACGGTACATACATCGGAGTTTTGGCCGCAGATATGACCTCTCTCCCTTTAACAACATCTGCGTGCCTATGTGTCGGCGTCAGGCTAAAAGCGTGTCTCGTACTGGTGCAGTCCTGAGTAATCTATCCTCGTTCATTCGGTCGGAGTTGCTGTCACAGTGTCTGGTTGTGTTTCCCTAGTTTGTCACTAGAGGTCCTCATTATCACGGTGTCCTTCACTATTGACTTCATTTCCCAGCATTCTGTCTGTCACTGTCACTCATCAGTTCATTACACTCAGCTGTTCCCCGTCATCATTGTTCCCAGCTGTTCATTGTTAGTCTTGTTAGATCTGTGTATATAATCTCTGTCTGTGTTAGTATGTGTACGGATTCGTTGTTAGATGTCACCAATTCCTTGGTCGGTTTTCTTGTTGGTTTGTGTTTTGTTTTCATGTTTGGTTTGATTATTTGGATTTTGACCCCTGCCTGGAAGACTACGGTTTGGATTACCCTTATATTAATAAACTGCTCCAAATTGGATCTTCTGTCCCGTGTGTGTCGTGACAGAACGAATCCGTCAACTCAAGATCCAGCGGTATGTTTTTTAATATCTCTTCCCAGCCCCCGAGCGGGAGAGAAGGGATTTATTTAAGGGGACCCGGTTGGTCAAGTTTCGCGGGACCCGTGGATGTCACAGAGGAGGATGTAGTAGGGAAATTATCCTGTTTCCGGTGGTCCCTGTTCCGGTGGTCCCGGTTCTGGTGCTCCCGAGTCCAGGGCTCTGGAGAAGAAGGAAGAGACACAGCCCGTCGTCCCAGTCAGAGACTGTTCATGTCACGGCTGCCCAGTCAGAGACTGTTCATGTCCCGTCTGCCCAGTCAGAGACTGTTCACGTCCCGTCTGCCCAGTCAGAGACTGTTCACGTCCCGTCTGCCCAGTCAGAGACTGTTCACATCCCGTCTGCCCAGTCAGAGACTGTTCACGTTCCGTCTGCCTTCACGGACCTGGACTATCTGGAGCGTCTGGCTCGGATCCTGGACATGCCTCTGTCTGCTTTCCCAGGGCCGGAGGCAGAACCAGTGCCCGTTCCAGAGCCAGAGGCAGAGCCAGTGCCCGTTCCAGAGCCGGAGGCAGAGCCAGTGCCCGTTCCAGAGCCGGAGGCAGAGCCAGTGCCCGTTCCAGAGCCGGAGGCAGAGCCAGTGCCGCCTGTTCCAGAGCCGGAGGCAGTGTTGCCTGTTCCAGAGCCGGAGCCAGTGTCGCCTGTTCCAGAGCCGGAGCCAGTGTCGCCTGTTCCAGAGCCGGAGCCAGTGTCGCCTGCTGTTCGTGAGCCGGAGCCAGTGTCGCCTGCTGTTCATGAGCCGGAGCCAGTGTCGCCTGCTGTTCGTGAGCCGGAGCCAGTGTCGCCTGCTGTTCGTGAGCCGGAGCCAGTGTCGCCTGCTGTTCGTGAGCCGGAGCCAGTGTCGCCTGCTGTTTCAGAGCCACCGCCCTGGCCGCCCGAGGGGTCTTCACCGCCCTGGCCGCCCGAGGGGTCTTCACCGCCCTGGCCGCCCGAGGGGTCGTCACCGCCCTGGCCGCCCAAGGGGTCGTCACCGTCCGAGGGGTCGTCACCGCCCTGGCCGCCCGAGGGGTCGTCACCGCCCTGGCCGCCCGAGGGGTCGTCACCGCCCTGGCCGCCCGAGGGGTCGTCACCGCCCTGGCCGCCCGATGGACTTTGTGTTTCGCCCTGGCCTCCCGATGAACTTTGTGTTTCCCCCTGGATGCCCGATAGACTTTTTGTTTTGCCCTGGTCCACGGTTAAACCCTCACCCCTTGTTCCTGTCTCCCTTCATGGACCTGGCCCACCATCCCTCCCCCTGATCCTCCACCGTTCCACCTTCCTCCTGAACTGTTGTGTTTTAGTGTTGTCGTGGAGCGTCTGGTAGCCGCTACGTAGAGGGGGGGTTATGTCACAGTGTCTGGTTGTGTTTCCCTTGTTTGTCACTAGAGGTCCTCGTTATCACGGTCTCCTCTTCAACCAGATCACTCCTGAGGGATATGGACTGTTTGATTTACCGCGATCTACTGGTCGAGGTGTTGGAATTATTGTAGTTCATAATCTACAATCTAACATCAGCGCTGTGAGTGTACCACAGTTCTCATCATTTGAATGCCTTGTTTTAAATATTTCTGCTCCAAAGGCAATTACCATCGCTACTGTCTATCAAACACCAAAGGCAAATGAAGCTTTTATGACTGATTTTGCTGACTTGTTGTCAATGTTGTGTTATAAATTTGAGAGAATCCTCATTCTAGGGGACTTCAACATACACATTGACGAAAATGACTGTGTGATGGCAAAGGACTTCCTATTTTTACTAGACTGTTTTAATCTTAAACAAGTGGCCCTACACATAACAAAGGTCATACATTAGACCTTGTGATTGCAAACGAAGAAATTATATCACAGCAGTGCACAGTTGATATTGGTCTTTCTGATCATCTGGCAATCTTTTTTAATATGGAACTGCCTCTTCCTTCTAAGTCTTCTCACGCTGTTCATTTCCGTGAATGGAAATCAATTAATCCGTCAGATTTTGCAGACTCTGTTGTTTCCTCTCTTAGTGGTCTTCAGTCAGCTCATCTGGAAGATACGATTTTACACTTGAATGCTATTCTTGCCTCTAATTTTTATTATTTTGCTCCCTTGAAGTCACGCAGAGTCTCTTTTTTCCGTTCTGCCCCATGGTATAATGATGACCTGCGCTCTAGGAAAGCAGCTTGCCGTAAATTAGAGAACAAGTGGCGTGACTCGAGCCTGAATGTATTTTATCAAGCCTGGAAAGATCACTTGGGGGAATATAGATCTGCAATTGAGTCTGCCAGGTCTGTTTATTTTCCCCAAATAATAGATACTAATCTAAGTAATCCAAGACGTCTATTTCATACTAGGGCTGTAGTACTCGAGTCCGGTCTTGGACTCGAGTCCGGACTCGACACCGTTTTTCTATGGTCTCGGACTTGTCTCGGACTCGCTGGTATTCGGACTCGGACTTGTCTCGGTCTCGGCCACTGGTCTTGCCAAATATGGCTTTTGGTCTCGACCGAGTCCAACATTTTTGTATTTGTGTTCATTTATTAGCCTATTAGGGTAACGTTAACTTAGAAAATGCCAAAATTAACCGACCAAGTGCTCACTACAACGGAGCGCGTCTTCTAATGCTGTTAGTTACTATCTTACTAGCTACTACTTAAAAATCCTGGGTGTTGTGACAATTTTGCTTTTAGATTAACAAATAATAACCCAAAATTACTGTCTTGATAATGTCATGCATAAGACCAGGGCTCGAATTTCGGCACGGGTATTGCGCATAATTCTAATCATTCCCGCAGGTCTCCCATTTATAATGCGGGATATTCCTGCAATCGTAATTTGATTATAAACCACACAGATTATAAAATCAAATCATTCTTTTAATAACTATCTGCCAGACGCAATTTCACAAACAGCGTGAGTGTTCAGCGGTGCCGCGTCTTCTCTTCTCTCAAAATGTGTTGTGGAAGGCATGCCGCGATAATACACACTCGCTTTCAGGAGTCGGGACATGACGGATTATTCACTTGCACAATCGGGCCAGCAGTGCATCGTGAATAAAGTTTACCATTTGCACGTCTTTTTAAGTCTTACCAGTTTAACATTTAAGCAATTTTAAACTATCAGTGCTGAGTGCTCGCGCGCTCTCTGGGATGACTATGCGCACATTCATAGAAAATCCGCCTCAAGAACAGCTGAGCTGGCCAGTAACAAAAGTTATTTTTCACGGATTATATTGCTTTAACACGCAAAACTGTGTCAATTTCGGTCTTCGTGAGTAGGCTATACTCTAATCTAGTGGTTCTCAACGGGGGCGGTACCGCCCCCCAGGGGGCGTTCAGAGAACAACGGGGGGCGTTGGAAGCAAGATTTTTGAAAGGGGGGCGTTCCGGTGTTAATGGGGGGCGTTCATGAGTTTAAATATAATACAAATTTTTGTTCATTTACTTTGATTCATTTTAAGCATTTGATAATTTATTTGTAATAAACACTTTAAGTGGGCTATTTAAAAAGTGTTAGGACAGAGCGTGAGGTCATATTGTGTGTGCGTGTCTATGGTGCGGGTAGAAAAAAATCGTCAGCAGCCTCAAAAAACAAAACAAAAAAAAAACATTCGTCCACTCTACTCCTGACTGCAAGTCCACTGTCAGTGTTGTAGGTAGGCACTAAGCAGTTCATTTCTATTGCATTCCGATTTACGATTGAAAGCATTAGCCTACCAATAATGTCAAAAATATGATGTGCAGGCAGTATGGGTGGAGCCGAAGCCGAATACGGTATTCGGAAAGGCACAAATAATGTGTTTTTTACGAATACTTATTTCGAACAAATACTTAAAAAAGTATTTGTATTCGGGAATAAGAAAAACTTTATATCAAAAAGTTGCGTTTCCTCACGATACCGCAGTGCATGAGTGAAGTTCAGGAAGAGGTGACTGACACAGAGAAGGCTTGGCTGAGCGAAAAAAACACTTAACTGCATCACTATTTTTGTTGAATAGATTTTTGTACCTTAACTGGGCTCCGGAGGCAGTTTATAACTTTCGGGAAGCGAAGTTTGATCGGTAGAATATTCCATTACGCTGCATTATTGACGTCTGCAGTCGGGTGCTCTCATGTTCGCTCTGTTTACGTAACTTAGATCTGTTAGCTCTGTAATTATTTGTTTTTATTACATTGCTTGGTTGAATCCTAATGTAGAATATGTAAGAAATAAAACAGACCGCGCTAAATATAAAACACAGTTGGCATGGAAAACCGAGCGTTGCCATGGATTCTAAAAGTAGAGACGGAACGAACTTTTGGAATACAATCGTTTTAAAATCAATAAACTCCTTTTTAAAGCAATATTTTTAATTGTTTTATTTATTTGGTAGGTAGCCATGTAATAAGCGGGTTTAACCATGGATGGGGTCTGTTATGTTATTTTCTTTTCAGTGACGTTCCTTGTTATACATATTCATTGCTAGATTTATAGAAAAACAACAATCAATATTGCATATCCATAATTATTATAATGGATATTATTAAAGAATACTTACATTATCATAAATTAGATGTGTAACACCAAAAAAACTTTTTACGCCTATTTTGAATTTTACTCAAATAGCCTACACGCCGATACGAGTTTTGACGAGTTGTATTTTGACGACTAGAATCCAGCGCTGATTAGAATCACACAGCGGAGGAATGGAAAATTGACAAGCCATTAAAAAGTATTTACTTAAAAAACACTTATATATTTTCAATAAGTCATGTTCCCATTAACACTAAATTCTTTTTATAAGGTAAATATTTTTTTTTAAAACATTTGTAGGCATTATCAATCCCAATGCCTAATGCCAAAATGTTTTAGGCCTATTTGTTCACCAAGTAATTTAGCCTACTGGTCAGGCATATTTTGTTAACTTGCAAAACAGTAAGGAGAAAATGACAATTTGATGGATAATCACATTTTTGGTAATGTATTAATTTATAGTTAATAAAAACAAATGAATTGTAATTGTATATATACCATTGACGAAAACCAGCTGATACCAAGTTATTTTAGGCCTACAATTCTAACATAATTTTTCATGAAAAATCAGGATTGTATTTATTTATTTTTCGAAATAAATAATTAGGTTAATGTAGTGTTGTCACGATACTAGAATTTCTAACTTCGATACGATACCCTGAAAAATATCGATATTCGATACCATTTTCAATACCACGGAGAAAAAAACTGCCACAATATTAAGGGTATAATATTGTAATATAATAAAGTGTTTTTTTTTTATTTAAAGCTAAATATAACAAGTCTTGAACTTGACAATGTATGTTATGTGCGCAGTATGTTCTGTCTCGCATGCGCGCTCTAGATTCCTGGAGATTTGAACTAATTTGCGGGCATCAGGGAGACGCTATCAATATGCGGGAGACTCACAGATATTCCGGGAGACTTGGGATTTCTGGCTTCATATCAAGAATATTTCCAGATAGCACTCCTGATGTGTTCTTTATCAACCAAAACTGGTCGCGGGGGCGCCGCACTCGCCATCTTTCCATTCACTTCACTTTTGCTATTTAACCAGAGCGAATGAGACGAGTGCGCGTGTGTGTGGTGTTTGTCAACGTGCCTTTGGAGAGAAGTGAAAGTGAAAGCTTGGCTAGTATCGATACTTCGTAGACAGACACAACTAAAAGAGATTTGAATTTTACTTTAATTTGCACATTGAATATGGGTGGAGCTTTTAATTTTGAACTCTCAAAGTGCACCAGATTGATGAATTAAACATTAAAATGCACTAAATTTTCTTACAGGGGGGCATGCCCCCGAACCCCCCAAGAAGGCCCAAAAAAATAGATTTAACAAACAACCTGTGAGGAACATTGCTATTGCTATTCCAATGCAATTTTGAGCTTTTTTTGGGGGGGGGGGTATTAATTGTATTAATAAATTGCAATTTTGTACTTATTTCATCTGTTAACTCACTCGCTTGACTCGCTCATAACATGCCATTAGTTGGGGTGGGGTGGGGGGCGGTCGGGGACCTGGATATTGGATAGGGGGGCGCTGGCCCAAAAAAGTTTGAGAACCACTGCTCTAATCATAGTTGGTTTTGTCTTTAATAAGCATAAAACGCATGCCAGTATAATGAACACAGAATCCGTGCACTAGCTCTTAAAGTGACAGCAACCATTATGGGTCGGTCATTAATTTTGTCGTCAAAACAGCAAAAGAGAGCTTTAAGTTAAAGGAATCAGGATTGATAGCCTATGTGTTTAATTTATTCAGGACTAAAATACTATCCAGTGTTATTTTCCATTTGATTACTTTATTCAGTTTCTGTCTATGAATACTAGTGTTAGACCTATTCAAAAACTTTACTATTTATTTGTATCTTTATTCTATTGTATTTATTTGTACAACTTTTTTCAATTTAATTGAACAATTTAAATCAAGCCTTGTGTTGTGTAAATTCTTAACAACATTACCCCATTGTAAAAATGCAATGAGCACAAACATTTAGGCAAGATAAATTTAATAATTTTGTTTGGCAAAAACGAAATTCAGGCCCTGAAGAATTTTTTTTTTTTTCCTGTCCTGGACTCGGTCTTGACTCGGACTAGAACCTTTTTGGACTCGGTCTTGTCTTGGACTCGAACCTCTTTGGACTCGGTCTTGACTTGGACTCGACTAGTCCTGGTCTTGGACTCGACAAAGGTGGTCTTGACTACAGCCCTATTTCATACTATAAACAGGCTTCTTACAGCTAATGTTAGTACCTCTCTGCCTGTTTCAAATCAGGTGTGTAAAGATTTTCTTAAATCTTGTTTTAGCTCTAAAATTGATAATGTTTACAAAATGATTCATGCTATACCTGTTTCCTCTTCTATACTACGCTTGCCTTGTTTCTCTGGCACATCCTTTACTATCTTTTCTGAAGTTGACTCTGAGCTGCTCACAAGGGTGGTAACAGGTATGAAAGTTACCACTTGCTTATGTCAGAAATACCCCTCTACACACTAACGGAATCCCAGGAACTAGAGCCAGACAGAGTTTTTAGAAACCTTAAAACCAATTTATTTAGTAATAGTTTACTCAGTAAAAATTAGGGCAGTTCTCCCCACAATAAATAAATAAACAATGTTTTACAATGGAATCAAATCTGTTCCCAAACAACAATTGTCCAAACTGCTCTTTAAGCCGACTGTTTCAGTCAACCCAGGCCGGAAGTGTGGCGATCGCGAGGCACCGGGGTTCCCTGGAGGCGTGGCCAGATGCAGACGTGTCAGAGCAGGGGATCCCGGAAGTAACGTCTTCGCCACCGGCAGCGGGACTCCTCCGATTCAAACAAGAGAGATTGCGGACATCAAAACAAAACAAAACAGCAGAGCTTAAACTCATTCATGGGCCAGTGCAGAAAAACTACTTTCCTGTCCCGGATGGAAATTACGCCTTTCTCTCCCACTCTCCCGAGTCGTTTGGCAGGCGGCCTAGTTCCGGCGTGGCTAAGTGGCTTTCCTAGAAGGAATCAACAAGAAAAAGGTCCTCAGCAGAAGCGGCTGCAGCGAGCGCTAGACCATCAGCATCAAGCGATGGATTACGAGAGGAAGAAAAAGAACGTCCCTTTCTGGGAATACTTGCGTGCGTTGTATACTCGTGTCGTCGATCGATCGTGCCGTTTGCCAGTCGAGGAGCACCCGCGTAGGGAAGAGAGAGATCAGTGTCCGGACAGCGCACCCATGGTAAGTTTCAGTCACATTTTATAGGGTTGTGAGTTCATAATTATGATGATCGGGAGGTGTGGCAGCTATTCAGTCAATGGGGATCACCTGTAGTAGTCCATTACATAACACACTCACAGTAGGCTTTCGACAAAAAAATAGCAACCACACGTGCTCATTATAAACATCCATCACACGTGCTCCATATCTTTACACACAAAACACTGCACGCAGGATCTCACTGCAATCGAAATCAAACGATGACAAATGACAAAGTAGCCATACTATCCCTCAACCCACTTTACATTTCCCCATCTGACAGCTACCCCCCCACTTTAACATAAGTCGTCCCGACTATGTCACCGCTTGGTACCTCAATGGCAGAGTGCCCTGTGTAGATCGCTGGGAGCGACGTGGCCCCAGGGATTCTTCTGCAGGGGCTTCTGGTGGAGGACATTCCACCTCTGTTGGACCATCACGTTCCTGAGGGGCTGTACTAGGCCTCCCCTGAGAATCAGGGTCGCTGCTGGTGGCCTCCATCTCCTCTAGTTGAGGTGGTTCCATGTGCAGTGGAGGGTCTGGAATAGTTGCCTCGGATACTGGTGGGGGCCGAGTGCTCCAGAATACCAGGGGTCTGTATCCACGGTTGTTGCCACCCCCCTGTGGCCAGGATATTCCTTCCTCCTGTGTGGATCGTGCCTGTTCATTGGCTGGCAGTTGTGGAAAAGACACTGGACACCCTCGCAAGTTATTCCTATGAGCAGTACGAATAGGACCTTCCTCACCTTCTGGACGAATCAGGTATACCGGTCGGCGACGGAAGTGCCTGAGGAGGACACGCTCCCCAACCAGGAGGTCCAATGCCTTGGCTCTCTGATCCCGACGGGTCTTATCACTTTGCTGCCTCTGCCAGGTATGTTGTTGAACTACTTTGCATGCCTGCCCAGCGAGCAAAAAGTCGTCTAGAACACGTCTAAAAGACGTAATTGTTAGACATCCAGAAGACGTCTTCACAGGAGCCAGAATGAAAGTTTTTTATACGTCTTTTCTGGACGTTGTATAGACGTAAATTAAAGACGTGCTACTGATGTAATTGTTAGACATCCAGAAGACGTCTTCACAGGAGCCAGAATGAAAGTTTTTTATACGTCTTTTCTGGACGTTGTATAGACGTAAATTAAAGACGTGCTACCGACGTAATTGTTAGACATTCAGAAGACGTCTTCACAGGAGCCAGAATGAAAGTTTTTTATACTTCTTTTCTGGACATTGTATAGGCGTAAATTAAAGACGTGCTACCGACGTAATTGTTAGACATCCAGAAGACGTCTTCACAGGAGCCAGAATGAAAGTTTTTTATACGTCTTTTCTGGACATTGTATAGACGTAAATTAAAGACGTGCTACCGACGTAATTGTTAGACATCCAGAAGACGTCTTCACAGGAGCCAGAATGAAAGTTTTTTATACGTCTTTTCTGGACATTGTATAGACGTAAATTAAAGACGTGCTACTGACGTAATTGTTAGACATCCAGAAGACGTCTTCACAGGAGCCAGAATGAAAGTTTTTTATACGTCTTTTCTGGACATTGTATAGACGTAAATTAAAGACGTGCTACCGACGTAATTGTTAGACATCCAGAAGACGTCTTCACAGGAGCCAGAATGAAAGTTTTTTATACGTCTTTTCTGGACATTGTATAGACGTAAATTAAAGACGTGCTGCTGACGTAATTGTTAGACATCCAGAAGACGTCTTCACAGGAGCCAGAATGAAAGTTTTTTATACGTCTTTTCTGGACGTTGTATAGACGTAAATTAAAGACGTGCTACCGACGTATAAATATTGTTTATAAAATGTAACTCACAATGTTCATTTCTGTTACATAAAATAAATATCATATTTGCTATTGTGCACGGGAAAACAGCCCTCTTGCCGATGTGATTTGTATTTGTGTGATAATAACATAATATACAAAAACATAACAGGACAAAGGCTAGAACTGCACTGACACATTACGCAGTGAAGGCAAGCATGAGAGCCAAATCAAATGCGATGTCAGCTCGCAGTGCGCCATGCCCTCGTACATAGTTAAAAGTAAAACAATGATTACAATATCATAATAGACAATACACCTCGCACACCACTACGCACATAAAAAATGAACTTACAATTGAACTGACATTTACCAACTTGCTTCTCCTCCTCTCCTACTGTTTCGCGCGCAGAGACAGACGCAATGCTGCCGCGAATGTGAGGCGAAATGTCACGTGAACGAGGAAATCCACAAAGAAAGCATAATAAATAAAAAGTACGCTAATTAGTTCATTTTAATTTGGAAAACATTCAGATGTGTCCAAGTCAAATTGCCATCGAAAATTTAAGACCTTTCATAAGTAAAAATAAGACTTTTTAAGACTTTTTATGGCCTTAAATTCTTAAAATCTAATTTAAGACTTTTTAAGGATCCGCAGACACCCTGCCTAACATAAACGCACATAGCTGTTTGCTTGGAACACCCCTTTAATTGTAAATTTATTAAATCACATGTAATGTTTATAAATAGTAGCTAAAGGAGAGTAAACTGATACCCCCTTTATTTTCTCTACCTTATGCCGTCCGAAAAGGTATGTGATTTTCTTTCTTCAGATGAACACATTTTAGAAAAAATAAACTAGACTTTTAGAAAAATTATCCATCTCTTGTGTTCGTGTGTTAAATACTGCAAGTGAATAGACACCAAAATGCTGAAGGTCGGAAAAGTCCGAGAGCATTGTAAAGCTCACATGATAAATGCAGAAAACATCTCGTGTGTCAGTCCCTCCAGGATTTCGCGATGTCGCGATCGCAACTATTAACGCAACTTCAACAAATCCCCGTGAATTCAGTGCGCGTTGCAATTTTGACCAATCACCGCAACTTTTCTGCAACTTTGACCAATCGTCGCGGTCTCCTGCTAAGCGTCATCAAACTCACTTCTTTGTTTTGTTCAGAAGACGCAGCAGACATGTGTGCTGGGGGGGCGCGATCGGACTGTGTGTGTGTGTGTGTGTGTGTGTGTGTGTGTGTGTGTGTGTGTGTGTGTGTGTGTGTGTGTGTGTGTGTGTGTGTGTGTGTGTGTGTGTGTGTGTTGTGTGTGGTGTGTGCGTGCGCACGCGATCGGACTGTGTGTGTGTGTGTGTGAGAGAGAGAGAGAGAGAGAGAGAGAGAGAGAGAGAGAGAGAGAGAGAGGGTGGGTGAGAGAGAGAGGAGAGAGGGGAGAGAGGAGTGGGAGAGAGAGAGAGAGAGAGAGAGAGAGAGAGAGAGAGAGGAGAGAGAGAGAGAGAGAGAGAGAGAGAGAGAGAGAGAGAGAGAGAGAGAGAGAGAGAAGAGAGAGACGCGGGGCGCGATCGGAGTGTGTGTGTGTGTGTGTGTGTGTGTGTGTGTCGCATCGAACAGTGGAAACATGAACAAAATGACTTTTATTTTGTTTATGCAGGACATTCCAACAGCAAAGTGTTTAGTGTTGTTTCCACGGACTTATCACGTATCTGCTTCTCTTTTGTTTTATATTTAAAGAATTGAGTTTGACCATTTTATTTTCCTTTCTTTTCTTGTGTTTATCACTTGTAATAAGCTACTAACTATCACAGTGCATTAGTTCACCCAGTTCCCGAACTCTCTCAATTCAGATAATTTTACACATAAAAAATAGCTACTCGTTCTATTGTCTGACAAAAAAAATTAAGGAAATGAGAACAGCTTTATTGGATATTCGGGTATATAATATTATATTATATTAAAATACAGTATTAAACTTTTGATTTTTCCACCATTTAACTTTTGTGGCTAGAAAACGGTATTTTGCACTTTATTAGTAGGCTATATTGGCATCTTTCAACATAAATGCTACTTAATGTTTGTGAGGTTCTGCACATTTACATTTTTGCAGGTGCAGATCTTGTTTTTTAAAAAAAAGCATAGGGTGTATTCACACCAGGAAAGTCCGATAGTTCACTTGCTTTGGTCCGGACCAAATAAAAATGTTTTTTTTTTTTTTTTTTGATACGGTTCGCTTTCACACTGCTCTTTTTGCAAGTGAACCAAAATTTGTAAACAAAACCACACGTGTGCTAAGGTCGTCCATTCATTGGACAAGGATTCTCAAGTAGGGAAATCAGGAAGTCCAAAAAACGCTCAGGGATATTATGGGAGAGGGATATTAGAGACGCGTGCGTATTAATGCGTACTAGCACACACGCAAGGTCTCTCGCGCTCTCCCTCTCTGTCGTCGTGCGCGCGTGTAATTAATGCGTACTCTAGCACTCTAGCACTGGAATGGCACGGAAAAAAAGAGATTTTTTTATCTCTCTAATCCCTCTGTCCAGCGCAACACTTTGCTAACATTGGCATAATTAAGTTACAACATGATAAAGATCGTATTTACGAATTGAACACACACATCGAGACGACTCAACGTCGGCGATATGTTATGCCCTAAATTAATACATGATTAACTAACTGTATTTTTCTATGTACATTTCTGAAATGCACTTTCTGTAAAGCTGCTTTGAGACAATGTGTATTGTGAAAAGTGCTATACAAATAAATTTGAATTGAATTGAATTGAACATGAATACCACCACAATGATGAAAATAGGAAGTTATTTACTGTAAAATGAGGATTTTTTTTTTTTTTTTTTTTTTTTTTTACAGTGCAGTATGAACATCTGTTCTGAACTAGTTCTGGCTGTCAGTGGACGTTTAGATTATGGCCAGATTGGACATATTTTATTTATTTAATTTATTGACTGTTTCTGGATGTCAACGGACGTCCAGATTATAGTCAGTATGAACGTCTTTTCTCAACTAGTTCTGGCTGTCAGTGGACGTTTAGATAATGGCCAGATTGGACATCTTTATTCACGTCATTTATGGACTGTTTCTGGATGTCAACGGACGTCCAGATTATAGTTAGTATGAACGTCTTTTCTCAACTAGTTCTGGCTGTCAGTGGACGTTTAGATAATGGGCAGATTGGACATCTTTATTCACGTCATTTTTGGACTATTTCTGGATGTCAACGGACGTCCAGATTATAGTCAGTATGAACGTCTTTCCTCAACTAGTTCTGGCTGTCAGTGGACGTTTAGATAATGGCCAGATTGGACATCTTTATTCACGTCATTTATGAACTGTTTCTGGATGTCAACGGACGTCCAGATTATAGACAGTATGAACGTCTTTTCTCAACTAGTTTTGGCTGTCAGTGGACGTTTAGATAATGGCCAGATTGGACATCTTTATTCACGTCATTTATGGACTGTTTCTGGATGTCAACGGACGTCCAGATTATAGACAGTATGAACGTCTTTTCTCAACTAGTTTTGGCTGTCAGTGGACATTTAGATAATGGCCAGATTGGACATCTTTATTCACGTCATTTTTGGACTATTTCTGGATGTCAACGGACGTCCAGATTATAGTCAGTATGAACGTCTTTTCTCAACTAGTTCAGGCTGTCAGTGGACATTTAGATAATGGCCAGATTGGACATCTTTATTCACGTCATTTTTGGACTGTTTCTGGATGTCTGGAATAGTTGCCTCGGATACTGGTGGGGGCCGAGTGCTCCAGAATACCAGGGGTCTGTATCCACGGTTGTTGCCACCCCCCTGTGGCCAGGATATTCCTTCCTCCTGTGTGGATCGTGCCTGTTCATTGGCTGGCAGTTGTGGAAAAGACACTGGACACCCTCGCAAGTTATTCCTATGAGCAGTACGAATAGGACCTTCCTCACCTTCTGGACGAATCAGGTATACCGGTCGGCGACGGAAGTGCCTGAGGAGGACACGCTCCCCAACCAGGAGGTCCAATGCCTTGGCTCTCTGATCCCGACGGGTCTTATCACTTTGCTGCCTCTGCCAGGTATGTTGTTGAACTACTTTGCATGCCTGCCCAGCGAGCAAAAAGTCGTCTAGAACACGTCTAAAAGACGTAATTGTTAGACATCCAGAAGACGTCTTCACAGGAGCCAGAATGAAAGTTTTTTATACGTCTTTTCTGGACGTTGTATAGACGTAAATTAAAGACGTGCTACTGACGTAATTGTTAGACATCCAGAAGACGTCTTCACAGGAGCCAGAATGAAAGTTTTTTATACGTCTTTTCTGGACGTTGTATAGACGTAAATTAAAGACGTGCTACCGACGTAATTGTTAGACATTCAGAAGACGTCTTCACAGGAGCCAGAATGAAAGTTTTTTATACGTCTTTTCTGGACATTGTATAGGCGTAAATTAAAGACGTGCTACCGACGTAATTGTTAGACATCCAGAAGACGTCTTCACAGGAGCCAGAATGAAAGTTTTTTATACGTCTTTTCTGGACATTGTATAGACGTAAATTAAAGACGTGCTACCGACGTAATTGTTAGACATCCAGAAGACGTCTTCACAGGAGCCAGAATGAAAGTTTTTTATACGTCTTTTCTGGACATTGTATAGACGTAAATTAAAGACGTGCTACTGACGTAATTGTTAGACATCCAGAAGACGTCTTCACAGGAGCCAGAATGAAAGTTTTTTATACGTCTTTTCTGGACATTGTATAGACGTAAATTAAAGACGTGCTACCGACGTAATTGTTAGACATCCAGAAGACGTCTTCACAGGAGCCAGAATGAAAGTTTTTTATACGTCTTTTCTGGACATTGTATAGACGTAAATTAAAGACGTGCTGCTGACGTAATTGTTAGACATCCAGAAGACGTCTTCACAGGAGCCAGAATGAAAGTTTTTTATACGTCTTTTCTGGACGTTGTATAGACGTAAATTAAAGACGTGCTACCGACGTATAAATATTGTTTATAAAATGTAACTCACAATGTTCATTTCTGTTACATAAAATAAATATCATATTTGCTATTGTGCACGGGGAAAACAGCCCTCTTGCCGATGTGATATTGTATTTGTGTGATAATAACATAATATACAAAAACATAACAGGACAAAGGCTAGAACTGCACTGACACATTACGCAGTGAAGGCAAGCATGAGAGCCAAATCAAATGCGATGTCAGCTCGCAGTGCGCCATGCCCTCGTACATAGTTAAAAGTAAAACAATGATTACAATATCATAATAGACAATACACCTCGCACACCACTACGCACATAAAAAATGAACTTACAATTGAACTGACATTTACCAACTTGCTTCTCCTCCTCTCCTACTGTTTCGCGCGCAGAGACAGACGCAATGCTGCCGCGAATGTGAGGCGAAATGTCACGTGAACGAGGAAATCCACAAAGAAAGCATAATAAATAAAAAAGTACGCTAATTAGTTCATTTTAATTTGGAAAACATTCAGATGTGTCCAAGTCAAATTGCCATCGAAAATTTAAGACCTTTCATAAGTAAAAATAAGACTTTTTAAGACTTTTTATGGCCTTAAATTCTTAAAATCTAATTTAAGACTTTTTAAGGATCCGCAGACACCCTGCCTAACATAAACGCACATAGCTGTTTGCTTGGAACACCCCTTTAATTGTAAATTTATTAAATCACATGTAATGTTTATAAATAGTAGCTAAAGGAGAGTAAACTGATACCCCCTTTATTTTCTCTACCTTATGCCGTCCGAAAAGGTATGTGATTTTCTTTCTTCAGATGAACACATTTTAGAAAAAATAAACTAGACTTTTAGAAAAATTATCCATCTCTTGTGTTCGTGTGTTAAATACTGCAAGTGAATAGGGAATGTGGAGATGACGTCACGCCGTGTTGCATTATGGGTCCGCCGCCATATTTACAGGATCGCGCCCAATACCGCTGTATTTAAATGCATGTTTTGGAGGCTGTGTTTGGATTTTCTGTCGAGATTTTAATAAACGTCGATATGGTTTTTAGTTCAACTGCCATAGCAGGTCACACGATCGTTCAGGGAGGAAACTGAACAACGGAATACGTTTTTTCACCTTTCTTTCTCGGGAAAAATAACAAGGGAAGCAGGTCGAGGAGCTGACGAGAAGACGCCGGATCGCCGCAATCATGAGGAAAAACGTACTTACTGTCCTCCACTGCATACTACGTTTGTTAAAAGTTGTACAAAGCAAGAGTTTGTGTATTGTATATTCATAGATGACTAAAATTTAGGAGGATAGTTGATGAATGATGTTGAATTTGCGGTTAATGTGTTAGCAGCTGATGATAAAGCCAGGACACATTGCATGAATCAAATTATATTTATTTTCAATTAACAATTTGCTTTGATGTTCTGTACATCTTTTTACATGCCTTTTTAAAAAATGTCTGTGAATCATGATTTTATATATCTGCTTAATAAATACATTAAGTGACTTCTCTGTTTCTGGACTGATTACAACCACAAAGACCCTTTAAGTACACATAACAATGGGCAAATATACATCAAACTTTTAAAATAAACGACCAAATACTCTCATTTTTACACGTGTCAACATTAAATGTTGACAATAAGGCACAGTTGTATTTAACAAGTTGCCACATCTTGTGGCATTATAAAGTAATGTACATTTTTTTTTCTTGCACAACCTATGAAAACTTAACATATGCTGAAAATAGCAAGCTAACATTAACTACGAGAGCAGCTTTTCAGGTAAAATAGCTTGAACTTTATGTACAATAGTAATCAACTTAGCATAGGCTTCGAACACCAACACTAAATCAGATGTATCAACGTTTTTTATCGCGGATAGTTTGTCCAAATAGTTTTTTTGACAGTGGCATTTAGTTTATCCCAGTAGGGCCCCTTCTCTTTTTCTTTAAACATCTCCATTTCTTCCGTTCTTCTTCAATTTTACCTCGATTTAGCCAAACACCCACTATTATACCGAAGGTAAACAGAGATCGTGCCTGTAAAGATGGCGGCCACGTCCCATAATGCAACACGGCGTGACGTACCTCCGCATTCCCTATAGACACCAAAATGCTGAAGGTCGGAAAAGTCCGAGAGCATTGTAAAGCTCACATGATAAATGCAGAAAACATCTCGTGTGTCAGTCCCTCCAGGATTTCGCGATGTCGCGATCGCAACTATTAACGCAACTTCAACAAATCCCCGTGAATTCAGTGCGCGTTGCAATTTTGACCAATCACCGCAACTTTTCTGCAACTTTGACCAATCGTCGCGGTCTCCTGCTAAGCGTCATCAAACTCACTTCTTTGTTTTGTTCAGAAGACGCAGCAGACATGTGTGCTGGGGGGCGCGATGACGTTGTGTGATGTGTTGTGTGTGTTGTGTGTGTGTGTGTGTGTGTGGTGTGTGTGTGTGTGTGTGTGTGTGTGTGTGTGTGTGTGTGTGTGAGTCGGTGTGTGTGTGTGTGTGTGAGTGGGGAGGAGGAGGGGTGAGTAGAGAGAGAGAGAGGAGAGGAGAGAGAGAGAGAGAGAGAGAGAGAGAGAGAGAGAGAGAGAGAGAGAGAGAGAGAGAGGAGAGAGAGTGAGTGTGTGTGTGTGGTGTGAGAGAGAGAGAGAGAGAGAGAGAGAGATGAGAGAGAGGAGAGAGAGAGAGAGAGAGGAGAGAGAGAGAGAGAGAGAGAGAGAGAGAGGAGAGAGAGAGAGAGAGAGACGCGGGGCGCGATCGGAGTGTGTGTGTGTGTGTGTGTGTGTGTGTCGCGATCGAACAGTGGAAACATGAACAAAATGACTTTTATTTTGTTTATGCAGGACATTCCAACAGCAAAGTGTTTAGTGTTGTTTCCACGGACTTATCACGTATCTGCTTCTTTTTTTTTTATATTTAAAGAATTGAGTTTGACCATTTTATTTTCCTTTCTTTTCTTGTGTTTATCACTTGTAATAAGCTACTAACTATCACAGTGCATTAGTTCACCCAGTTCCCGAACTCTCTCAATTCAGATAATTTTACACATAAAAAATAGCTACTCGTTCTATTGTCTGACAAAAAAAATTAAGGAAATGAGAACAGCTTTATTGGATATTCGGGTATATAATATTATATTATATTAAAATACAGTATTATACTTTTGATTTTTCCACCATTTAACTTTTGTGGCTAGAAAACGGTATTTTGCACTTTATTAGTAGGCTATATTGGCATCTTTCAACATAAATGCTACTTAATGTTTGTGAGGTTCTGCACATTTACATTTTTGCAGGTGCAGATCTTGTTTTTTAAAAAAAAAGCATAGGGTGTATTCACACCAGGAAAGTCCGATAGTTCACTTGCTTTGGTCCGGACCAAATAAAAATGTTTTTTTTTTTTTTTTTTTGATACGGTTCGCTTTCACACTGCTCTTTTTGCAAGTGAACCAAAATTTGTAAACAAAACCACACGTGTGCTAAGGTCGTCCATTCATTGGACAAGGATTCTCAAGTAGGGAAATCAGGAAGTCCAAAAAACGCTCAGGGATATTATGGGAGAGGGATATTAGAGACGCGTGCGTATTAATGCGTACTAGCACACAGGGGCGTAGGAATGAGTTTAACATTGGGGGGGACCAGGGGTGATTTTAGGATTTTAATTTTAGGGAGGCTCAGTCCCCAATGACAATACGGAGGGGTTTTTCTTGGCTCAAAACGAGGAGGAAGACACGAAATCCTGATCATGTACTTATTTATAAGATAATTAGAATATTATTTTTCACAGACCATAGGCTGTTATTCCCACAGTATTTGTGTGGATGTAGGCCAGTATCTCTAGGGGGCTCCGGGGGCATGCACCCCCGGAAGAAAATTTTGTACATTTTAAAGCTAAATTCATTAATCTGGTGCACTTTGAGTCATCCAAATCCACTGTTGAAAATAAATAATCCACCCACCAATCGACGAACCTATGAATTCTCTGATTTAGATATCTGCATCTAATTTTTTCTGCATCATATTTTCTGCATCATATTGTCACTTCAACCCAAATCGGTTTATTGGAATAAACTACTTGGGTTCAATTCAACTCGACTTCAGTGGACTACATTACACATATTAGACATGATTCATGGGTCTTTTTTAAAATTATCTTTCTATATATTTTTTGTCTTCATTTTAAAATCTGAAAGTTCTTGTTTTAGGTTCTTCATATGCCTATTATATAGGATACCTTGTTATAGCCTATATATATATATATATATATATATATATATATATATATATATATATATATATATATATATATATATATATATATATATATATATATATATATATATATATAAAGGTTTTAATAAGTGAATAAAACGTTTTTCATTATATCTTAGAAAAACATTAAGAGAACGTTTATATAGCCTAATGGGAAAATTGAACGTTTGAATAACGTTCTTATAACCAAGCAAGAACGTTAATACAACGTTTATATAAAGGGAGGGAGAATTGAACGTTCTTATAACCTAAAATTGTTAACTGGGAAGAGGAGAGATTCGCGATTGCACTGAACACGTTTTAAGTGCAGGATTCTCTGAGCGAGCCCAGAGAGAGAATTCCTAAGAGAAGTGTATCTGAGAGCGCGCCCGGGAGATTCGCGCTCGGCACATCATATTCCGCGCGCGAGCAGAGAGATTCACGCTCGCCCATTATATTAATGTACTTTCGCGCTACAATAATGCGCTCTCGACCTTTGGATAGTGAAACCAATCAAATACGTGTGTCTCACGGCCAATGCGTGAGAGTTGGCAAATATTTTTGTCTTCCGCGGTGTCATTTTTGGGTGGGACAAATGCGTCTGTCTCCAATATTGGGGGGGACACGTCCCCCCCGTCCCCCCGGTTCCTACGCCCCTGCTAGCACACACGCAAGGTCTCTCGCGCTCTCCCTCTCTGTCGTCGTGCGCGCGTGTAATTAATGTGTACTCTAGCACTCTAGCACTGGAATGGCACGGAAAAAAAGAGATTTTTTTATCTCTCTAATCCCTCTGTCCAGCGCAACACTTTGCTAACATTGGCATAATTAAGTTACAACATGATAAAGATCGTATTTACGAATTGAACACACACATCGAGACGACTCAACGTCGGCGATATGTTATGCCCTAAATTAATACATGATTAACTAACTGTATTTTTCTATGTACATTTCTGAAATGCACTTTCTGTAAAGCTGCTTTGAGACAATGTGTATTGTGAAAAGTGCTATACAAATAAATTTGAATTGAATTGAATTGAACATGAATACCACCACAATGATGAAAATAGGAAGTTATTTACTGTAAAATGAGGATTTTTTTTTTTTTTTTTTTTTTTACAGTGCAGTATGAACATCTGTTCTGAACTAGTTCTGGCTGTCAGTGGACGTTTAGATTATGGCCAGATTGGACATATTTTATTTATTTAATTTATTGACTGTTTCTGGATGTCAACGGACGTCCAGATTATAGTCAGTATGAACGTCTTTTCTCAACTAGTTCTGGCTGTCAGTGGACGTTTAGATAATGGCCAGATTGGACATCTTTATTCACGTCATTTATGGACTGTTTCTGGATGTCAACGGACGTCCAGATTATAGTTAGTATGAACGTCTTTTCTCAACTAGTTCTGGCTGTCAGTGGACGTTTAGATAATGGGCAGATTGGACATCTTTATTCACGTCATTTTTGGACTATTTCTGGATGTCAACGGACGTCCAGATTATAGTCAGTATGAACGTCTTTCCTCAACTAGTTCTGGCTGTCAGTGGACGTTTAGATAATGGCCAGATTGGACATCTTTATTCACGTCATTTATGAACTGTTTCTGGATGTCAACGGACGTCCAGATTATAGACAGTATGAACGTCTTTTCTCAACTAGTTTTGGCTGTCAGTGGACGTTTAGATAATGGCCAGATTGGACATCTTTATTCACGTCATTTATGGACTGTTTCTGGATGTCAACGGACGTCCAGATTATAGACAGTATGAACGTCTTTTCTCAACTAGTTTTGGCTGTCAGTGGACATTTAGATAATGGCCAGATTGGACATCTTTATTCACGTCATTTTTGGACTATTTCTGGATGTCAACGGACGTCCAGATTATAGTCAGTATGAACGTCTTTTCTCAACTAGTTCAGGCTGTCAGTGGACATTTAGATAATGGCCAGATTGGACATCTTTATTCACGTCATTTTTGGACTGTTTCTGGATGTCAACGGACGTCCAGATTATAGTCAGTATGATCGTCTTTTCTCAACTAGTTCTGGCTGTCAGTGGACATTTAGATAATGGCCAGATTGGACATCTTTATTCACGTCATTTTTGGACTGTTTCTGGATGTCAACGGACGTCCAGATTATAGTCAGTATGAACGTCTTTTCTCAACTAGTTCAGGCTGTCAGTGGATATTTAGATAATGGCCAGATTGGACATCTTTATTCACGTCATTTTTGGACTGTTTCTGGATGTCAACGGACGTCCAGATTATAGTCAGTATGAACGTCTTTTCTCAACTAGTTCAGGCTGTCAGTGGACGTTTAAATTATGGCCAGATTAGACATAATTTCTCAGTGTCATTAATCGACTAATTCTGGCTGTCATTGGACGTTCAGATCATGGCCTGGACGGGCGGACGGGATATCAACCTGTTTTGTATGTCCACAGACGTCGCTTGCTCAGGGGTGGTTAAGTACCTGATGGTGGGACTGGACCCACCCGTTAAGGGTCTGCTGCTTGGTCACGGGCCCAGCCTCATGGATCCAATCTACTGGGAGCCTTGCATGTCTTCCAAACACAACATAATAAGGAGTGAGGCCAGTTGTGCCATGTGGGGTATTATTGTACGCCTGAAGGAGGGCAGGTAATCTTACTGGCCACTGGGACTGTGCCTCCTCTGTTAAGGTTCCCAGTAGCTTCAGGAGTGTCTGGTTAAATCTCTCACAGGCTCCGTTACCCTGCGGGTGGTATGCCGTGGTACGCTTCATCCGGCATCCATACAGGAGACAGAGCTGCTGAAATAGATCTGAGGTAAAGGCCGCCCACACGGTCCGAGAGAATGTGCTCCGGGCTCCCATACACCTGGAACAGGTTCGTCCATACTGCCGGCAGTGGTGGCAGCGGTCTGGTCCCTGGTGGGCACTGCAAGGGCATATTTTGAGAACAAATCGGTCATTACCAGAATATAGGGATATGCGTCTCCTGGACGACCCAGTGACAAAAAGTCAATGCCCACAATCTGAAACGGATACGAAGTCTCTATGGGCACCAAAGGTGCTCTTACCTCAGGGCCTGCTTTATACACTACACACCTCGGGCACTCAGCCGCCCACCCAGTCGAGTCCCGTCTCATTCCATACCAGAAGAAGCGCTTCTTCAGCAGGGATAGTGTTCTCTCCGCACTAGGATGGCCACCTTCTATATGGTATTCCTGCCACAGAGTTTTCGTATGAGCACTGGGAACCAGGATCTGGCTACAGGAATCACCCACAGGCCCCTCTGTTCTTATTACTCTCCGCAGGACATCCTGGCCTATTTCAATCTGGTCCCACTCACGTAAGAACTGCTGGAGCCCCACACTCAGTCCAACCTGTTCTTCCACAGGAGGGGGTTGGCCCTGTTGTTTCCAGGAGAGCAACTGACTTAAGTCGGGGTCTTCACGTTGTTGGGTGTACCACACGGGTTGCTCCATAGAATCCTCCCCGACCGTGGACGTTGCTCCTACCAGCCGGGTCATAACCTCTTGTCGCTCCCCTGGAAGTCTAGATAGGACGTCAGCGTTACGGTTGGCAGTCCCCGGACGGTATCGGATGGTATACTTGAAGTTGGCTAGCTGGGCTGCCCACCGTTGTTCTACCGCTCCAAGCTTCGCCGTCTCCAAGTGCACAAGTGGATTGTTGTCGGTAAAGACTTCTACCTCCATTCCCCATAGATAGTCTTTGAACTTATCAGTCATTGCCCACTTAAGGGCCAACAGTTCCAACTTAAATGAACTGTAGTTCTGGTCGTTCCTTTCAGTGGGCTGGAGACTTCGACTGGCATAGGCAATGACACGTTCTTTTCCATCCTGCACCTGGGCCAGCACTGCACCCAGACCCTCCAGGCTCGCATCTGTGTACAAACGGAAAGGCAGATTAAAATCGGCATAAGCCAAAATGGGAGGACTCACCAGAGCTTTCTTCAGCTGTTGAAACGCCTGTTCACACTCTGTTGTCCAATGGATGGGTGATGTCTTGTGGGTGGTTGCCGTGCCTCGTAACAAGCCATGGGGAGGAGCAGCAATCTTTGCGAACGCAGGGATATACCGACGGTAATATCCCACCAGTCAAAGAAAGGACCGGACCTGACGGACATTCTGTGGGGCAGTCCAGGCCTGGATGACTACCGTCTTCTCAGGGTCGGTGGCTACCCCTTCTGAGCTTACAATATGTCCCAAATAGGTCACTTGTTTCTTAAATAATCGACACTTTCTGGGCTGGAGCTTTAAGCCATGGCCATTGAGCCGCTCAAACACTTTGTCCAAGTCCTGGAGGTGCTGGTCAAAGCTTGATGAATACACAATGACATCATCGAGGTATATTAATAGTGATTCGTTCAAAAACTCACCAAGGCAACGCTGCATGAGTCTTTGGAATGTTGCTGGTGCGTTACAAAGCCCAAAGGGCATACGCTCAAACTCATACAGCCCTAGGGGGGTGGTGAAGGCAGTCTTCTCCCTGTCCCGCTCGTCCACCTCGACTTGCCAATAACCACTGGCCAGGTCCAATGTTGAGTACCACTGGGCACCTTTAAGACTAGTCAGAGACTCCTCGATGCGGGGGAGGGGGTAAGCATCCTTATGCGTGGCAGAGTTCAGCCTCCGGTAATCTACACAGAATCGCCACGACCCATCCTTCTTCTTTACAAGTACGATTGGTGCAGCCCACGGGCTAGAACTCTCTCTAATGACCCCACCATCCAGCATGTTCCTTAGCAAGCTCTTTAATTCGAGATACAGCGAGGGTGGAAATGGTCTGTATCGCTCACGGCTAGGAGGTGCAGCCCCGGTGTGGATCTGGTGCTTCACGATATTAGTGTGGCCAAAGTCCTCATCATGCTCCGCGAAGATGGAATGCCATTTCATCAACAACTCCTGTAGGCGTTGGCGCTGTTCCTGGTTCAATGCAGCACCCTCTTGTTCCAGGCCAGATGGTAATGTGGAGGGACCGGCACACACAGTGCTAACTCCAACTTCGACCACTCCAGGACTGCCCGGCGTCAGTATAAGCTTCCTTTGCCCATCGATGTGTTCAGGTGACAGTGGGGTAACTTCTGCAAGTGGCCGACGCTGGGGGACCTCTACGGGGAACTTAGTTGGATTGCAGAGCCTCAAAGGCAGGTGGCCATCATGTACTACAGCAATAGTACGTGCTGTACGCCAACTTGACTCCTCGTCTGCCAACGGTTCAATCAACACTGTGCAGTTGTCTCTAGGCACCTCATCACTCGTTCGACACCACAGCACCATCTCTGTCTGAGGAGGAATAACAACACAAGGCTGCTTAGTTAGCTTCACCACCCCAGGTCCCAATGCCGTTGGCCCCTTATGCTGTATTCGTCGACATACTGCAAAGGCCTTCTCCCATAGGCTACCTTCAGTTGGTGGCACAGCAGCCTGGAATGCCACAACCCCTGGATGGATACCCTGCATGAGTTCCTTCCAACATTCGGTAATTATATTCATTCCCAAGACTGCCCTATCACTGCCCAAACACTGGTCTTCGACAATTATTACACCCTTGTTGGGAATACATACCCCTCCTATTTTAAAGTCCATCATAGCGTAACCTATGTAGGGGATTTGTAGTCCATTGGCTGCCTTCAGCGTCAACAAGTTGGATTCATTTATCGTATTAAGGACAGTCTCCTGGAGTTGGCATTTAAACAGGGTCTCGCTGAAGAGAGTTACTTGAGAACCTGTATCCAAAAGACATCTAATTCGTTTACCATTGACTTCTACTTCTACTCCAGGGCACGTACCTATTAAGGCAGGTTTTGACGACGGGCCACCCTCGGTTGCATTCACCCCCGCCACTCCTTCCCCTGTGACGGGGGTCACTAAAAACCCTTTGGCTGTCCTCGTCTTGGGCAGTATCTTTGTATGTGCCCTGCTTCGGCACAATCCAGACAGATTGGCCGGCCATGTACGTCCCACTGATAATTCATGGTAGATGGAGGCGGACGTTGACGTCGCACTGGAAGAGGAGCCTGCCGGGTCCCAGGAATGGCTGATTGACTAGCTACCGGAGCCGCATAGGGGGATTGATTCCGCAGTTCTTCTACCAGTTTGCTACTGAGGGTTTTTAACTGTGCTGCCAGCTCATCCCGCAGCTCGGACTTCAAGCTCTCTCGGAGGTCATCCAGGTCAGACTTACGTCCACTCCTTACATCGGAAGAAACCATCTGAGTACGAATAGCATGAGCCTCTGCTTCAGCAGGGGTGCTGTCTAACTCCCTCTCCAGTACACGAGCTTCTTTCAGGACAGCCTGAAACGTCAGACTCTCATCTCGTCGCAAAAGTCGCTGTAGCTCCTGTCGTACTGGTCCGGTCCGGAGGCTCAGCACCAATTGGTCGCGAAATAGGGCATCTTCGTTCGTGGCGGCATTCGGTTCTGTGGCGCGCCACCTAGCATAGTGTTCTCGTAACCTCAAGCCAAATAGATTGACGCCCTCATCTGGACCCTGATGGCATTTATAGAACTCTGCACGTCGCTGAGCATGGGTGGCTGTATCCCCAAATATTCTTCCTAGGGCCTCACCTCACCGTCTGAGCGATCAGCATCCGGTAGGAGGGCTGCTTCCCGTCGGACTTCTCCATCCAGTGTGCTCAAGACAAAGTCTACCTGTTGTTGGGCATCCAGGGGTTGGGCGCGCAGCATGGCTCTCATCTGGGTCTGCCATTCTCCAAACTTACATCTCTCTCCAGTGAACTTAAGGGCCCAGGACGCACTGAAAAACCAGGGCATAATTAGCGGCGACATAGGTGGGACTGTTACATTACTACCCGACTGCCCATCATCATTCTGTTGGCTCATGTTCCTGGGACCCTGCCGAACTACGCCACGAAGACGTGTCAGAAATACCCCTCTACACACTAACGGAATCCCAGGAACTAGAGCCAGACAGAGTTTTTAGAAACCTTAAAACCAATTTATTTAGTTATAGTTTACTCAGTAAAAATTAGGGTAGTTCTCCCCACAATAAATAAATAAACAATGTTTCACAATGGAATCAAATCTGTTCCCAAACAACAATTGTCCAAACTGCTCTTTAAGCCGACTGTTTCAGTCAACCCAGGCCGGAAGTGTGGGGATCGGGAGGCACCGGGGTTCCCTGGAGGCGTGGCCAGATGCAGACGTGTTAGAGCAGGGGATCCCGGAAGTAACGTCTTCGCCACCGGCAGCGGGACTCCTCCGATTCAAACAAGAGAGATTGCGGACATCAAAACAAAACAAAACAGCAGAGCTTAAACTCATTCATGGGCCAGTGCAGAAAAACTACTTTCCTGTCCCGGATGGAAATTACGCCTTTCTCTCCCACTCTCCCGAGTCGTTTGGCAGGCGGCCTGGTTCCGGCGTGGCTAAGTGGCTTTCCTAGAAGGCATCAACAAGAAAAAGGAGCGAGCAGCGAGCGCTAGACCATCAGCATCAAGCGATGGATTACGAGAGGAAGAAAAAGAACGTCCCTTTCTGGGAATACTTGCGTGCGTTGTATACTTGTGTCGTCGATCGATCGTGCCGTTTGCCAGTCGAGGAGCACCCGCGTAGGGAAGAGAGAGATCAGTGTCCGGACAGCGCACCCATGGTAAGTTTCAGTCACATTTTATAGGGTTGTGAGTTCATAATTATGATGATCGGGAGGTGTGGCAGCTATTCAGTCAATGGGGATCACCTGTAGTAGTCCATTACATACCACACCCACAGTAGGCTTCCGACAAAACAATAGCAACCACACGTGCTCATTATAAACATCCATCACACGTGCTCCATATCTTTACACACAAAACACTGCACGCGGGATCTCACTGCAATCGAAATCAAACGATGACAAATGACAAAGTAGCCATACTATCCCTCAACCCACTTTACATTTCCCCATCTGACACTTACTTGATCCCCTCCCTACAAGCCTGTTTAAGTCTTGTTTTGACTCATTGTGCCCAGTTGTTCTTGGCATTGATAATGAATCTTTGTGTTCTGGTGTGGTTCCAGCAGCATTGAAATCTGCTGCTGTAACGCCTGTTCTGAAGAAGCGTGATGCAGAGTTGGATAACTATAAATAACTATCCCCCTATCAAATCTTCCATTTATGGCAAAAAATTTGGAATGTGTTGTGGCTTTGCAGCTACATAGTCATCTTACAGTAAATAATCTTTTTGAGCCCCTTCAGTCTGGTTTTCGAAAATTTCATAGTACTGAGACAGCCTTGGTCAAGGTCACCAATGATCTGTTAATAGCCTCAGATTCTGGTTCTCTTTCTATTCTTATCCTTCTTGATCTTAGTGCCGGTTTTGATACTGTTACTCATAATATTTTACTCAACTGTCTGGAAACTGTCTTTGGTGTTTCTGAGACTGTTTTAACCTGGTTTAGATCTTACCTCTCGCATCGTAAACAGTTTGTTTGTATGAATGGTTTTCGGTCTGAGATTGGCACTGTCCGTACGGGTGTTCCCCAAGGTTCAATTCTTGGCCCCTTACTTTTTAGCATTTACATATTTCCACTCGGACTGCTACTAAGATCACTTGGGCTTAATTATCACTGTTATGCAGATGACACTCAGATTTATATTCACTCTAAGCCTGGTCAAAATCTGGATGTTCCTTTTTTAACACATTGTATTTCTGAGATAAAAACATGGATGTCTCAAAATATCTTGTCTCAATAGTGATAAGACTGAGTTCTTGCTTATTGGCACTCCTCATCAGCTTCGTAAGGCTGGTTCATTAATTTTGAACATAGATGGCTCTGATTTGGAGGCACAGACTAAGTTAAAAAATATGGGAGTTATATGTCACGTTCACACTTAGGAAAAGGAGAACTCAAGTGCAAAGCAAGGAAGGTTTATTTACAAAACAGAACACAAATCAAAAAACCCACGAGGGGGAAAACATAATAAATGAACATGAAACAAACACTGGGTCAAGAATACAGGGAACACCAACCAGGAACAGAGAAACATCTGACACTGACAACGAACCGACAAAGACTGCAAACATGAGGAGACTTATAAAGGGAACAAATCAAGAGAGAACAGGTGGAGAAACTCAAACACTAATCAGGTAACAAGGGATCAAACAATGACAGAGGCACATGGCCCAACATAACAACCACCCATGTGCAACACAAGACAGGACAGACATGTGACATAACCCCCTCCCTACGGAGCGGCTACCAGACGCTCCATGAGGCTAGGGCGGGGCAGGAAGGAAACATCAGGCGGAACGGGAGGAACAGACCAGGGCGGGACAGGGGGAACAGACCAGGGCGGAACGGGACATCGACCGGCCAGGGCGAGACAGAGTTCATCAGGCAGCCAGGGCGGCCATGGCGGTGAAGAACCCTCGGGCGGCCTGGGCGGATCAGACCCTTCAGGTGGCCAGGGCGGTGAAGACCTTTCAGGTGGCCAGGGCGGATCAGACCTTTCAGGTGGCCAGGGCGGATCAGACCTTTCAGGTGGCCAGGGCGGTGAAGACCTTTCAGGTGGCCAGGGCGGTGAAGACCCTTCGGGTGGCCAGGGCGGAGCAGACCCCTCGGGTGGCCAGGGCGGATCAGGCCTTTCAGGTGGCCAGGGCGGTGAAGACCCTTCGGGTGGCCAGGGCGGTGCAGACCCCTCGGGCGGCCAGGGCGGTGTAGACCTCGGTTCAGGCTCTGGGACAGGCACAGGCTCAGACTCTGGGATAGACACAGGCTCAGGCTCTGGGACAGGCACAGGCTCCGGGTCAAGGACAGGCTCCGGGACAGGGACAGGGACAGACACTGGCTCAGGGACAGACATTAACACAGACACAGTCATAAGAACAGAAACAAATACAGAAACAAACATAGATTCCGGCTCAGGGACAGACTCCGGCTCAGGGGCAAACACAATCTCCGGGATCGACACAGGCTCAGGGACAGGGACGGACACTGGTTCAGGGACAGATACTAAAACAGAAACAGTCAACATAACAGAAACAAATACAGACACAAACATATCTTCCAGCTCAGGACCGGACACAGGCTCTGAGACAGGCACCGGCTCAGGGACAGATACCGGTTCAGGGACAGGCACCGGCTCAGGGACAGGCACCGGCTCAGGGACAGGCACCAGCTCAGGGACAGGCACCGGCTCAGGGACAGGCACCGGCTCAGGGACAGGCACCGGCTCAGGGACAGGCACCGGCTCAGGGACAGTCTCTCGCAGGGCCGACGTGACGTGGACAGTCTCTCGCTGGACAGACGGGACGCGAAAATTCCTTCGCTGGGTAGACGGGACGTGAATAGTCTCGCGCTGTGCAGACGGGACATGAACGGTCTCTCGCTGGGCAGAGGGGACGTGAGCAGTCTCTCGCTGGGCAGATGGATTTCCTCTCCTCCGTCCATGACGGCGAGAAGTCGGCTCTGAACTGCCCTCCACTGGTACAGGATCGTAAGGAGGCCAGGATGGAGAGTGATGTTGACCCTCCTCTCGACCACCTCCTCCTTTACAACCTCCCCGGGTCCCACGAAAAATTACCTGGCGGGTCCCCCGAAAATCTCTCCTGTGACCTCCACGGGTCTCAGAAACCCTGGCCAAGCGCTCCGACTCCTCCCTTTGATGAGCCATCAAAGCGAACGCTTGGAAGATGTTCATTCCTCCGGATTCCTTACCGGGCCGAGTCCTTCGGTCCCCGCCGATAGGACGGAACTGTGTTGCTCCAAACGTGGAGATGACGTAGTCCGGGCAATCCAGATCATCATCGTCCATATACATGTCATTCAGGCTTCCTCAGAGGAAAAAAATAAAATAAATAAATAAATAAAATCCTTCTTGCTGCTGAGTTCAAAAAATGGTCGGTTCGTTCTGTCACGTTCACACTTAGGAAAAGGAGAACTCAAGTGCAAAGCAAGGAAGGTTTATTTACAAAACAGAACACAAATCAAAAAACCCACGAGGGGGAAAACATAATAAATGAACATGAAACAAACACTGGGTCAAGAATACAGGGAACACCAACCAGGAACAGAGAAACATCTGACACTGACAACGAACCGACAAAGACTGCAAACATGAGGAGACTTATAAAGGGAACAAATCAAGAGAGAACAGGTGGAGAAACTCAAACACTAATCAGGTAACGAGTGGGAGGGATCAAACAATGACAGAGGCACATGGCCCAACATAACAACCACCCATGTGCAACACAAGACAGGACAGACATGTGACATTATATTTGATTCTAGTCTGTCCTTTGACTCTCATGTGCGGTACATTGTTAAGAACTCTTTTTTTCATCTCAGAAATATTGCCAGACTCCGCTCTATGTTATCCCTCTCGGTGACTGAAAGGCTCATTAATACTTTAGTTTTTTCTCGCATTGACTACTGCAATGCACTTCTTGCTGGGGTTCCTAAAACCACACTGAACAAATTACAATGTGTACAATATTCTGCTGCTGGGATCTTGACTGGAATCAGAAGAAATGAGCATATTACACCAATTTTAAAGTCTTTGCACTGGCTCCCGGTCAGGTTCCGAGTTGACTTTAAAATCCTTATGCTCACATATAAGGCACTGAATTGTCTGGCACCACAGTATCTGTCTGCGCTTTTAACTGTATACACACTGTTGTGGCAAAAACTTTTGTTAAACATCATCACTGCGTAAGAGACACTCAGAGTCAAATTAATAAAAAGAGAAATGTTTATTCTTGCAAGAAGGCCCAGTCGCCATCACAGCCGTTACATTCTGTGAAGTGAGTGGCGCGCACCAGGAAGACATGAGACAGCTTTTATACTCTTTTCAAGGTTCCTTCTCACCCGCTGTACTTTTCCACCCAGATAAGGCCCCCACTTCTGTTCAGTTTCTACTTAATAACACAAACTGGTACTGGAATAAACCAGCCAAATCTGACCATTCCTAAGGTCAAGATGTCCTGTCCCATATATTCCTGAAACGTCACGCACAAGCACGTACACACATATACTTTTACACATTGAATAGATTAGGAATAAATGACTATTAAAATTTTTCCACAACAATCCCCACTTTTTATCATTCTGATTACCCATAATCACAATAATAAACAAAAAGACAAATTTTAAGTCATATCATCACACTACTCTTCATCTCTGTTTTCACATAACTGATCACTCTTCTTAAACATTTGTGAAAATAACATTTTGAAAAGAAAAAGCTTAGGCTGTTTTTGTAAGGATAGTCCCTTAAGTATTAGCAAGCAGATAAAGAATTCAACTAAAGCCGGGCTAGATAAACAATCACTGTTGTTGTACCCCAAGCATAGCTTGACCCTCAGTCACCTTAGTTAAATAAGAAATAGTGTACAGACTAGTTAGAAAAACAACAAATCATCAAACCACAATGGTTACATCAAAATATAAAGTATAAGAAAAGTATAATAAAACCCTTCATTTCAAAACCCTCTCCTTGTACCTTATCACATAGCGGATAAGCACAGCTTTTAACCATCTGTTCATAACAAAAACATTCATAGGAAGAAGAAAAAGAGAAGAAAAACAAACACCAAATGTCTAACACATGTCACTGCAGCTTCCACTACTAGAATCATCATCATCACATTTCTTGTCATTGTCATCATCATTTGGATAAAACATTTTTACCAATTTAACAATCCTCCCTGCTCTGACCAGTCTCTGTACTGAGCTGGAAACACAATATCGACAATCCTACCCCCGAAACCCCAAAGAGTAATCAAATTTTCTAATGAATCAGTGACCAATCAAATCTCGTTGGCGTTGTTTAAGGTGAGATGTTTGGACGGTGGTGTTGCAATCTCATCCTTGCAACCTTGTTTGTGGAGTGGACCATAGCCTCTGTCACCTGTGAATGGATATCTTAAGTGTTTTGTTAGTGCTGCTGGTCGTCCTTCTGGTGTGACCTGTGGAATTTTCACCATTTGTTTACTGATGATATACATTATGAGTTCCAAATTTATTCTCAACATCTGGCCACTCCAACAACCTGAAACTCATTCAACTATTACATTAACATTCAACCCGCTTTACTCATGTCAACAACACAATATTTATACATTTTGGAACAGAATCATTCTGTTAGCTGCAATCCAATCTGACATTCTGTGAAAGGAAAATTTTAAGTTATGCTCCGCTCCATTCTCTGGAAAGAAAACAAAATGTCGAGGTTATTTTCAGATAGTAAAACTACACGTAGTTTCTTTTGTCTACTGTTCTCCCGGGGCCATCGATACCCTGGCGTTTCCTGTTGAAACAGTCCTGCAAATACATTTACAGAAAGCAAATTTTGTTTGGGACGGCCTTTTACCCAATTAAACCCAGTGTCCTCCCCACATATATTGTCCCTTTATAAAACCATATTTTGTCCCCCCTTTTTTATGCACGACTCAACTCGTGCATCAATTTAACATAGCATTTAACATAGTGTTTTGATAAAGTTTGCATCAACACTAACCCAAACGTTGTTTACATATTTTGCTGTCTCTGAAACAAAAATATACATTCTTCACTTAAAGCCACAATCTCATCTGCTCAACGAAGTATTTGAAGGGCAAAGGCCCTTGGTCTCACAGCGTATCCTGCTTTTCAGGCCTATTGTTTGGTCTCTTAATTCAGTCATCTACAAACATTTTCAAAGTCATCAATTGTTTCTATCAAGTCAGGTCGTGCTGTACAGACTTGGTCACTTGTCAGTCAAATAACTCATCCTTCTGCCCACAATAATCATACATTTTTAGGGGCTCTCTTGATAATTTCATGTTGACTTAGCCAATATGTCACTTTGTTGTTGCCATCAAATCTATAACATTTTCATTTATCTCAGCCCATGCCAGATCGTGATCTACAACTCCACAATTCCAATTTACACAAATACTTAAACTGATCCAGAACGTAATTCAAATCAACATCACAAAAGACAAAAGTAATTAATTCCAGACAGAGCTTGATGACCAATCAACTTAAAGCTCGTTCTATCTTTTCATCGGATCCACTCACAATTATCGCCTTCTTTAAAATTTGTCATTTGCCTCAACCCATCTGTAATGATGAAACAATATACTCACTATTCAGGCGGAATATTAGTACCCCAAACTAATACATACAAGACCTAAAGTGCTGTCACCATCACACACACATACTAGACACACATCTCTTAACTACTCATTCTCAATGTTCGCCTTTCTTTATATTATTGCTAAAAAGATTTAAATTTTAAATAAGATTTTAAACTTCACATTTTCTGTAGCTTTTACCTAATTTTACATGGTCTCTTAACCAGTTCCAAAGCATTTCTGTTCATTTTCATTAGATTTTTTTTTTAGACAAGTCAGCTGGGTTGCTTTGTTTAATTTTCCTTATCATTATTTTGCTTCAGCTTGCTCTAGCAGGCCGACAACAGAAAGACAGACACAGTTTACCATCCCTTCCTCCACTCAAACAGTCTCTCTCTCTTATTAACAAATAATAATTACATTAAATTAATCACTATCCTTTTACCATTAAATTTTGTTATCCAGACTTTTCTCAAATCAAAAGCTGTCTTCATCTTTAGCCCTCCACCATGTCAAACGACCTTCAGGAGTTAAAACTATGTTATAAACACATTAGTTCAAAATCAACACTTCTATGAATTTTCTTATTCTTGCCCATGAGGCAGCCAATACATAAAAAGTTTTGTTCCTGTCTCCACAACAAATAATGGCAATCCCCTCATGTTTCAGGTAGCTCTTGAAAGCTCCCCCATAGCTCTTTATCTATAATTTTCTCTTCAGGGTGTTGTCCCCCTGGCTTAATTGCAGACACTTGTCACAATGAAAAACAAGCGTACGATTATGCGGTTTCTTCTGGCAAGTGGTATAGAGGAACTCACATTCTCTGGGTCAGACTGCCGCAACTCGTCACAGCGCATCTCACCTCTCAATGCTCTGCTGACCCCAGTGGCCTCCAGTAGTCAGCGCTCAACTCTCACTACCTTTCTTGCATGTACCACACCCCCGTCCTGAGGTGCCCAATGTCCGTGACCCCCTGCGTTAGGCTGTCCCCTGGCCAGGAAGATCATCCTGTCATTGAGTAGCCACGTACACACTGGTACCGCTCTTTCCCATCACACAATCAGTTTCCTTTAACAGAACTCAGCTGCTTTCTGGAGCTTAGGAAAGGCACGTTCAAGAGTCACCAGAGCCATTCTGATTGCCTAATAGTGTTCACAGGGAGACAGGTTAATAACAGCAGTATTTAATCACTTAAATCCATTAACCATCTTAAAATCATCAACCTAGCTTCTTAGATTATACTCAGTGAATTTAGATCACAACCATACATTCAGTGTACTGTTACTGTACATCTGTAGCCGTAGCCTCCAGCCCTGTTTCAATGGTGGAGACTTAAGATAAGACAGAGAAGTTACTGGTCCTAAAATAGAATAAAATGTCACTTCTATCGTTTAAGATCTGCATTCTTATTTTAAAGACTTCTTTAAAGTCATTCAGTTTTACATTTTAAAACATTCACAAATACAAATTGCCCTCTTAATGGCAATGATTTCTTTACCATCTCTGTGTCTGATTTTTTCAACTGAAACACTGTGCTTTACTATAAATAGCTTATTACTTATGACACAGGGTCAGATAACAGCCTGTTAGCTGAAATTGACTGAGAGAGACTCTGAGGCACTCAGGATCGGTAAACTGTTCTCTCAAATACTTCTAATCATCAAACTTTTATCTATAATCTTTTAAACTATCCCAGCTTAAGGCATCTTTGCCAGAAATGACATTTGTTTCCAAATAAACATAATTTTATAGTTGTCTTTTGCCCATACAGGGAATTTAGACATTACAGATTTCCACTCAGATCGAGTCTCTGTCGCACTGGCCGTTTACAGCCACAGCAGACATCAGATTCAGATAAGCGAGCTGTTTCATTACAGCTCCTAACAAACTTATCTTTTAAAAGCAAAACATCAGCTTCTAGTTCTCTCATGGTCAACACTTTTCAAGCTGTTTGTTTAATCAGATGCCTTTTACATTTTACATTTTAGGAACTGTTAATTCAGTAGCCTACTGCCTCTGCTTATTTGATCTTAATTAATTATTCTAGTTCTATATAATCTAAACCCTTTTTAAAATGTTTAATTAAAACACAATCATCCTTTTAGTTACTTTTTCCTTTCTGCAACTCACATTTGTTGTCATTATCCATAATTTTACATCCAACTGTATTCATCAATCCACTTATAAGAATTACTATTATAGATATTTTCAAAGAATTCACTTATAAGAATTCAATCTTTTGACCTTGTTTTTTTTTCTCTTATTCTTTCTCAGACGAAAATGTTAATATCGTCTTCCCTTAAACACTGATCTACTTTCAAACCCACATTATTACCAGAAATGTGTCACTATCACATTTTCAAACACTTTCTTAGTGGGCATTTACATGTAAATGGTCCTGCTGACCACAATTTAAACACTCTCCATCTGCTCTAACTTACTGCACACCCTTGAAGCAGTGTGTTCCATTGAGGAATGCAAACAGAGCCACTGATAAGCAGTGCTCCATATTCTTTTACAGTCCACCAATGGCAGATACAACAATAGCCGAATCATCATTATTACTGGCACAACATACATTATTGATTTCCGGAATCTTTGGACATAGCTGTCTTTACATTTTACTAATTTGCTATTATCATCAACACTGATTACAGAACAAGTGCATATCTAACATCCAAAAAGCCGGGCTGAATAAGAAGACACTGCTCCTGTACTCTCGACCTTGATCGAACCCTCAGTCACTCCTCAGATATTAAATACAGACATTGCTTGCAATCATAAACACCAGGATATGCTACCCCATTATAGACCCCTTAGGTTCAAAAACAATGTTTGTCAAACTAAAACTAAACCTAATTTCAATCTTTATTTTACCATTAAAAATATAGAATTGTTCCCCATACTGCTTAAAACATTCTTCATGTCATGTTAATTCCTGTCAATCATACAATGCCTTATTTTATTCTAAAACTGTATTTTCATACCAATTAAACAGTTAATTTGACTTCCATAAATTCTGTCAGACATTTTATTTTCATCACATACAGTTTTCTACTATATTTCTTCTCCATCACTCTTATTTCACACAGACAGCCTTATTGCTGCTTGCTACTTCAATCCTTATCATTATAAAATTAAGTTCTATAGACATCTAATGTCATGCATCCATTTACTGGATGAAGAAGTAAAAACATTATTTCTCCTGGCAGTTCGACATTTTATCTTCAAGCCAACAATCCATTATCTGTTCACATTTTACACACATGTTGAACCCAGCCACAACAACTTTTGTTTCTCACTGGTCTGTTCAACTGATTCTCGCACATTCTTAGTCTAGTTGTGTTCAGTCCTGGAAATCATGGTACTTTATCAATAGTTTTTTACAGATTTTATTAAGTTTTTTCCCAATATCTAACATATATTTTCCCCCATACTTGTCCTAATTTTTACAGAAAACCGGTGTATCAAATTTTGCAAACTTGCTCTGAGATTTACCCATATTGGCTGCTTCTGTCACTTCCGTGGATTTTCTGTTCGACGCGTCTAATAATCTGATGGACGTCTCCACCAGATCTGATCACTTAACCCAAGACCAGAAAGGGCGCACCCAGTGCTTTTGCAGATCGATTAACGCTCAGTAGACTGCTACGTGAAGATCCTTCGTCTACAAAACCGTCCCTGACTGGTTCCGTAGAGCGCCTCCCCACGCAGTTAGCCCTACTGTATTAACTACGACCCGTTCGTAAGTAAGTCTCAATTGACCCCCAATAAACTGCTGCACGAAGATCCCTCGTCTACAAAACCGTCCCTGACTGGTTTTGCAGAACGCCTCCTCGCACAGTTAGCCCTATTGCATCAGTTTTCTTGACTTACACCACAGAAGCTAACAGACACAGCCACTATGGTTTTACCCACAAATTTAAAAATATTTTAGACCAAAAGAAAATATTTTAGCCGTCTCTTACCAGAGATGTCTTGAGTTGCCACGGGTTCGTTTTCATCCGATTCCAGTGGAGCTCCTCCTGGCCCTGATAGCGGTCGGCCCCTCTCTCTGAAACTTACGAGGTAGAGCTGGAACTGCTCAGTCCAGGTGGCCAAACACCGCCCGCTCTCAGGTCCAGAAGGCACTGCCAAGGAATCCCACTTCTCTGACACCAATTGTTGTAGCAAAAACTTTTGTTAAACATCATCACTGCGTAAGAGACACTCAGAGTCAAATTAATAAAAAGAGAAATGTTTATTCTTGCAAGAAGGCCCAGTCGCCATCACAGCCGTTACATTCTGTGAAGTGAGTGGCGCGCACCAGGAAGACAGGAGACAGCTTTTATACTCTTTTCAAGGTTCCTTCTCACCCGCTGTACTTTTCCACCCAGATAAGGCCCCCACTTCTGTTCAGTTTCTACTTAATAACACAAACTGGTACTGGAATAAACCAGCCAAATCTGACCATTCCTAAGGTCAAGATGTCCTGTCCCATATATTCCTGAAACGTCACGCACAAGCACGTACACACATATACTTTTACACATTGAATAGATTAGGAATAAATGACTATTAAAATTTTTCCACAACAACACACCAAGCGTCATTTATGCTCTTCACAAGCTGGTCTATTGGTAGTCCCACAGACTCGGTTGCGTACTGTAGGGGATAGGGCTTTCTCATCCTATGCTCCTAGGCTTTGGAATGCACTCCCTCCAAATATCAGAGATGCACAGTCTTTAAGTAATTTCAAATCTTTATTGAAAACACATTTTTTTAGGTTAGCTTGTACTTGATTTTTATTTTATTGTATTTTATCTTTGTCCATTTTTCTTTTCTCTGAGTGTTGTATTTTAATTTTGCTTGTTTTATTATGTAAAGTGCCTTGAGAAGCTGCTTTAAAGGCGCTATATAAGAATAAAGTTATTATTAAGTTATTATTATACTCGAAAAAAAAACGTTCCAAAACTTATATGAATCCTGAAGGAGTGTATTTGGCACAGAAATACTCTGTCATATGTCCAACTAATTTTTTGAAACTTTGGCCATGTTTAGCATGATAATCCAACTCTTTTACTGTGTAAATAAGTCAGAATGCATGAAATACCATTAGACTTCCCCTTTAACAGCAGAGCCACATAAGATGTGTTTTATGTGGATTCTGTACAATCAGTTGAATATTTGCCTGTTTTCAGAAAGAAGCTCCCCGGTGGCATAAGATAACTGCACTCAAATGAGGTGTTTATAGCAATGCCAGGAAACTTTCCAAGGTTAGAGCTTGTGCAGGTGGGCAGAACTGCACAAGGCCCGAGCAGAAAATCTCCTCAGGGACTAAATCAAACAAATAGGTATATAAATCCCTGATGAAGCTCAATTTCAATTACAGGTGTCTCGCTTGTAAATCTTGTGTGTTTGTGGAGTACACGCATTAGGAATGGAGTAATTAGACAGCCAGCTGCCAAAGTAGCTCAGAGAGGAGCCAGCTCACTCCCTGCAGAAAACAAGCCATACCCAGGGATCAATTTCAGAGTGTGGCAGGGTGGAATAACTCCACCCATTTGGAGACTGTACGCATGCGTGCGTTTATTGGCTGCCTTGTATGGCGTATAAAGGAAGGTGGTTTTGGGGACCGGATATGCATCTTGGCAGTGTCGTGATGCCACGTCATCTGTGGCCGCCGAAGGGTTAACCTGTGGCCTGGTCTTCCTGTCTGTTGCGCGCTCGCGACCGACTTTTCTCAGCGGCACGTTTTGGATTGAACGGCTGTATCCCCCCCATGGTGCGTGACCATGACCGGGTTGTTTACATTGTCCATCTCGCGGGTTATCTGGAGATCTGAGGGCTCTTCCTGTCTACCTAACGGGATTGAGCGTCAATATTAAAATGGGAAACGTCTGAGTGACTACGTTGCTGTTTTGCCTCTATGGTTTTTTTTTTTTTTTTTTATTTTTTTTTTTATTGGTATTTAACAAGACAACACAAAATGATACAGTCAATTAAAAAATAAGAAATTACAGACAGTCTCAATTTAAACCCTTCCAGAACCCTCCCACCCACAAAAAAATAAAAATAATAATAAATAAAATAAATAACCATTTAATTGAAAATAAATTGATTAGAATAAACATTCCTCTCTCTAGTATTGGTCCTTCCTCTTTCCAGTAGCAGTCAATTATTGTGTAATAGCATTAGTGTCAGGAGAACAAAGTAAACCTTTTATGTAGTTTAGGACAGGTTCCCAGGTCTTCTGAAAAGTTTTAAGGGATCCTGAAAGCAAAAATCTTAACTTCTCAAGGTTTATACAGCTAAAAACTTCTTGGATCCACCTGTCATGCGATGGGGGAGTCACATGTTTCCATTTGAGAAGAATGGCTCGTCTAGCTAAAACAGAAGTAAAGGCAATAACCTGACGAGATGAGATAGACAAGTCAGGTCTCGAAGGAATTCCAAAAAGAGCAGTCAAGGGGTTGGGGTCCAACTCTATGTTAAGAGCATTATTAAGTGTATCAAAAACATTGGACCAAAAGTCTGTCATCCGAGGACAGCTCCAGAACATATGAAGATGATTAGCAGGAGACTGCTTGCAACGATGACAAGCATCACTCATATCTGGGAAAATTTTTGCCAATCTGGCATTAGTTAGATGAGCTCGGTGGAGCACCTTACATTGCAATAGGCCATGTCTGGCACATATGGAAGAGCAATGGACTAATCTTAGAATTTCGTCCCATTGATCATCGGTAATAGAAACACCCAGGTCATTCTCCCACAACTCTCTCAGAGAAACAGTAGGGTCTACATTAAGTGTACTTATTAAGTTGTAAATAACTGAAATTAGATGTTTCTGGCCTGCACCTAAAGTGAGAAAATGATCAAGAGGGCATTCAGGCGGACGGTTGGGAAAGTGGGGAAACAGCTTCTGAACAAAGTGTCTAATCTGGAAGAAGCGAAACAAATGACTATTGGGCAGATTGTACTTAGCGGACAAAGATGGAAAGGATGCAAACACCCCATCTTCATACAAATCATTCAGCTCGACAAGTCCTTTAACTGACCAGATTCGAAAAGCAGGATCAGAGCAAGATGGGGAGAAAAGATGATTATTTAAGATAGGTGTGTGAATAGAAGTTCTGTGTAAACCAAAATGTTTCCTGAACTGGACCCAAATTTTGATAGTGTTAGTGACAATTGGATTAGTTGATATTTTACTAATAGCTAAGGGAAGTTGAGAACAAATAACAGAATACAAAGTGCCTTTCGTTGAGGCAATCTCAGAATGGACCCAAGGGGGGCATTTATCAGTGTGGACAGAAATGTTCCAATAGAGAATCTTATTAATGTTGCACGCCCAGTAATATTGTTGAAAGTTGGGAAGTGAAAGTCCTCCTTTAGACTTGGGGAGCTGAAGAACTGATTTCTTAAGTCGCGCCGGTTTGTTTCCCCAGATAAATGAACGCAAAATACCATCAAATTTTGTAAAAAAAGACTTATTAATGCAAATTGGAATATGTTGGAAAAGATAAAGGAATTTGGGTAAAATAACCATTTTAACTAGGTTAATGCGACCCACAAGAGACAAAGGAAGTGAAGTCCATCTAGACATGTCTAACTTGGTTTTATCGACCAGCGGTTGAACATTTTTCTCAAATAGATGCTTAAATGAGTTTGTGAAAGAAACCCCCAAGTATTTAAATCCGCCTGAAGCTATCTTAAAGGGAAAAAGAGAGTATGAGAGCTTACTGGCCTCAGGGTTGACAAAAAATAGTTCACTTTTTTGCAAATTTATCTTGTAACCAGAGACACAGCTGAATTTGTCTAGAATGTCTAAAATTATTGGTAAGGAGGAGACAGGGTTAGAGATATACAGTAAAAGGTCATCAGCATAGAGAGAAAGTTTATGAACTAAGCCATAACGCGATATTCCCTCAAAACCATTGTGGCTACGAAGCCAAATCGCTAGAGGCTCAATAGCGAGGTTAAAAAGTAAAGGCGAGAGGGGGCAGCCCTGACGCGTCCCGCGCTGTAGAGAAAAAAGGGGTGAATGCAAGCCATTAGTGTGTACAGAAGCAACCGGTGATGAATAAAGAAGTTGAATCCAAGAAATAAAGTTAGCGTCAAACCCGAACTTCTCTAAAATAAAAAATAAATAAACCCATTCAACTCTATCGAATGCCTTCTCGGCATCTAAAGACAGAATTATTTCCGGTGACTCAGATGGGGGAGAACAGAGAATATTAAGAAGTCTCCTAGTGTTGAAGAACGAATGTCTCCCTGGTGTAAAACCTGTCTGATCTAGGCAAATTAAAGATGGTAGCACCAATTGAAGACGAGAGGATATGACTTTAGCTAAAATCTTCAAATCAACATTAAGGAGTGATACTGGTCTATAACTGCCACATGCGGTGGGGTCCTTATCTTTCTTAAGAAGCAGGGAAATGGAAGCCTCACATAAGGTTGGAGGGAGGTGGCCTTCCTTAAAAGAATCATTGTATAGCCTTGCTAAGGTAGGGGTTAGTGAGTAGAGAAAAGATTTGTAAAACTCAGTTGTGAAGCCATCTGGGCCAGGGGACTTTCCAGATTGCATAGATTTAATCGCCTCTTGTATCTCCAACTCAGTGATTGGACCACCTAAATTGTTGGCATGGTCTTCATCAATTTTCGGAAAAGTTAGTGAACTGAGAAAATCAAAGCTAGCTGAAGAGATTGAGGAGCTCTCTGACATATACAATGTAGCATAGTAGTCTAAAAATATAGAATTAATCCCCTTTTGATCTGATATCAGTTCACCTGTTGTTGATTTGACTTTCGAAATCCACCTAGAGGCACTAGTCGTGCGAGCTTGGTGAACCAAAAGCTTCCCCGCTTTGTCACCGTGTTCAAAAAAACGTTGCCTACATTGTCTAAGATGCCTTGCTGTTATATTTGTCATTAGAAGGTCATATTCTGCATGCAACTGTACCCGTTCAGAATAAAGGGAAGGGGAGGGGGAGGAGGCATAAAGTGCATCTAACTTGTAAAGATCATCCGCAATACTAGACAGTCTAGATGTTTCAGTCTTCCTTAAATGCGAAACATAAGAGATTACCTGCCCACGAATAAAAGCCTTGAAAGCCTCCCAAAGAGTGAGACTATTGATATCTGGAGTCTGATTAAGTTCAAAATATAAATTAATCTGAGAAGCAACAAAATCTTTAAATTTATTGTCTGATAATCTAGAAGAGTCAAATCTCCAAGTAGGAGGTGCGAGTCTACCAGGGGAAAAGACGACATCAATAGACACAGGAGCATGATCGGAAATGACTACTGTGTGATATGTACATGAGGTAACAGAATTTAACAATTTGTTATCCAGGAGAAAAAAATCAATCCTCGAGAATGTGTGATGAACGTGTGAAAAGTACGAAAAAACTTTATCTTGAGGATGTTTAAGTCTCCAGGGGTCAGAGAGTCCCAACTGAGAGGCATATTCCGATATTACTTTGGCCGACTTGGATAAAACAGATTGCTTAAAAGAAGACCTATCAAGCGAAACATCCTGGACCAGGTTGAAATCTCCCCCAATAATTATATGATGATCGTCCACATTTGGAAGGCTTAAAAAAAACTTAACAAAGAATTCGTCATTATCCCAGTTGGGGGCGTAAATTGAAACTAAAACGACTGGCACATTATGAAGCTTACCTGAGACCATCACAAAACGACCATTAGGGTCGGAAATGGTATGGGTCTCTTCAAACATGACCTTTCTGTGTATAATAATAGCAGCCCCACGGGCTCTCTGAGAGAACCTGGAATGATACAATTGACCCATCCAGGCTCTCTTAATACGGAGCAGATCTGCAGTTCGCAAGTGCGTTTCCTGCAAAAACATAATATCAGCCTTTAGGTGCTGTAAATGCAATAGAACCTTGCCGGCCTTGACACTATTATTCATTCCTTTGACATTCCAAGAGACTAGACGCCGTCCATGGTCTGTCATCGTAGTGACACTAGCCATTATATAAAATTAAGATCATAATAAAATCTTGATAAGGTCCATTTTGAAGGAAATGAGGATAAAGAGAATGCAAAAAGAGAGAGCAATGATAGAGAGAGAGAGAAAAAAACACACAAAAAAAAAAAAAAAAAAAAAAAAAAAAAGAAAAACCCCAATAAAGAACTTGACTGAGCATCTTCTACACACTCCTATCTCACTAGGTCAATCTCCCCCGCGTTACCAAAAAATTAGAGCCTACACACACCAAGAAACAGCGCAAAACAAGAAGTCAGAAACATGACTTCAACCATACCTTACTGTAACGGTAGAAATAAGCAAGCAAAGCAAAAAAAAATAAATAAATAAATATATATATATATATATATATATATACACATATATACATATATATATATATATATACATATATATATATATATATATATATATAATATACACATACACACACATACATGCACACATACACACATATATATATATATACATATATACATATACATATATATATACATATACACATACATAAGAACCAGACAAATGACCACATGACCTTGTATATGTCCTATTATTACCATGCAAGTGAGCTGCTGGTTTCCTGTCAAAGGTTAAAACCAGAATGTTGACTAAACAAGGCACTTAAGGTGAAATATAAAAAATGAACAGCCTTTCAAAGAGGCATACATTAAACACAAAATAAATAATTAAATTCAAAGTTGGCATGGCCACTTAGCACTTAACCAGTGGTCTAGTCCAGGTCAGTTACGAAACACAAATTACACAGTAGTACTGTCATAATAAAAGTCCAATATAGTATTTATATACGTGCAGTAAATGGCCAACTAAAAATGAATAAGTACCTTATTTGAGATTTTTTTTAAAAATGAATAAAATAAAAAAGAGAGAGAAAGAAAGAAACGGCCAGCAAAACTGCAATATCTACGTATGAAACGCACATTGAGCTTGATATGAAACATGAAATTCAAAGTTATTGTGGCCACATATCCAATGGCCTAGACCAGATCAGATCAAGCAATTGGTCCACCATAATATTAGTATAAATGCAGTGAATGGCCCACTTTTAAAGTCAGTAAGTCCAAATGTTCTTGTGAAAATTACAAACAAAGCAAACAAGCACAAAATAAACCATATGAATATGACATGTGCCCCCATAAAAGCAGGAACACTATCTATGCAGCCCATGTGTTTGAAATGTGCAACTGACAGTCAGAGGTTAAAGTGAAAAGCAAAAAGATATATGGGACAAATCGCATCACAAAGGAGAGTCAGCTCGGGCAGAAACCACGTACTCTTCAGCCTCTGTCACCGACGAGAACGACCTCTTACTCCCATCTATGGTCTTGATGGACAGCCTCGCAGGGAAAAGTAGAGTTGGTCTAAGCCCCAGGTTATACAGATCCGTCATCACCTGCCGATATTTAGACCGTTGTGCCATCACTTCGGGCGCATAGTCCTCGTATATAGCAATGGGGTTACCTTGGAACATCAACTTGCCTCTTTTAACTCGAGCTTCGCGAATAATCCGCTCTTTTTGCTGGTAGCGGTGAATCCGGATGATGACAGCGCGCGGCTTTCCTCCGGCCGCGGGTTTGTTGACGAGAGCCCTATGGGCCCGATCGATCTCCGGTGGAGAAGGCAAAACATCCTCTCCCATGACGTCAAACAAGAGCTGAGAAAAGTAGGCAGAAGGACGGGGTCCCTCAATTGATTCCGGTAGACCAACTATGCGAATGTTATTACGGCGGCTGCGAGATTCAAGATCCGAAACTTTAGCTAGCAGCTTAGCGTTGCTGCCAGACAGTGTGGTACAAGTCGCTTCCAGCGCGAGCACGCGTTCATCCAGAGCATTAGCACTGGACTCAAGAGAAGCAATCTTGTAAGAATGGTCAGATACCGCTGATTGGACGCAGTCTATCTTGGCCTCGAGTGAGGATATGGACGACTTATATTCGGACAAGAGGGCCTGGCGATGTTCATCCAACAGTTTAGCAATCCCCGTCATATTGAGCTCGCTGGAATCGCCGTCAGCGAGGTCCGTTTTGGTTTCTTTTCTGCTTTGCTTACTCGATTTGGAGGTCATGTTAACGAATGTGTATAAATTGCATCCGTGTGAACCGTTTAAAACTGAAATAAACGTATAGTTTGGCTCAAACGAAACAGTAAAAGCGGGAGGAACACGCAAACACGTCTACTCCATCTGCCTTCCGGAACCGCACTCCCCTCTATGGTTTTTTAATCTCATAGTGACTGTGCGCACGTCGTTGCAGTGCAACTTCGTGGTTGGTCTGTCTTCACCCGCGGCCACCTGCTTGATTCTGTGATGGTGCATTAGTGGATGGAGTTGATGTTTATATGAATGTTTGTGATTGTTTTGTTATCCTTCACAGTTCACTCTGGGTATCGGGATTATCACTGTTGATAGTCTGAGTGAACCATGTGCTCTTAATTTGTTCTCTTTTAGGAGAGAAGTGATTTTATGTTTTTCTGTGTGCGTGAGCCTATAATGTGGTTAATTTTAATTTTGATGATTGTTTCTCTGTGTGACTTTATTTGCAGGAGCTGGAGGTTTCTGGAGATGGGTGGCTAGCTGCCATGGTGTGTGTGGTGATTATACCTCTGCCGTGTCTCTTCTTATATCCAATCTTCACGTGTGTGTGTGTGGGCGTGTGTATGGGGTTATGGGCTCCTATTAATTTGGCAGCTAGCCTGTACCTCCAGGTACCGCCGCTCCGGTCCAATGTGCCCAAATTGAAATCTGGGTTTGTTTGTGTGTCTGATACAGATTTTGCACGTTACTGTAAGATTGACTTTAAGAGTATTGTGACCTTTTTAACTATTTATCATGTAAATGTAGAGAAGAAATAAAAGTGTATATTTTTCTTATGTGTGCCCCACGTCTCTTCACCCACATTTTAGATAACGAACCTGTGTGCCCTTAGGCGGTTATTCCCCAGTATTCTGGGGTGGCGTAGTCGACCGTTGTTCTTATCGAGCTTCTATTTTGCTCTAAGAGGCGAGAGTGCCTCCCTCCTCTCCCGCTTTGCCACAAGAGGGACAAACCATAATGGCTAAATATTTTATTAACTTTTGCACCTTAGTGTTTATATATAGTCTAGCCAAGTAAGTTCAATCTGCACCCATGTGTTTTTTTGCTAAATTTATATATGCTCATTGTAGCCCTAAAATGCTCAAGATTTTCTTTCTTGCAAATATCTGTTTGGGGTGTTGTAAATAGTCCTAAACTGATCCTGGAATGAGAACAAAGTATTTGTATTCAACTTGTATACATTTTTGTACATTTGTATATACACAGAAACATAATATGGACATATTGGCAGCATCCAAAACGAATTTGTCAAATTTAAAAATTTTAAATGTTAAAAGACAGTTTGGTAACACTTTATTTTGATGGTCCCTTTTGAGCATTCTTTGCAACTACTTGTCAACTAACTCTCATTAGAGTATTAGTAGACTGTCTGCTTAATATCTGATAACTCTTTATTGTGATGGTCCTCCAACAGACAGTATACTGACTATAAGTAACTATGTAACTACATGTCAACTTATTCTAACCCTAACCCTACCAGTCTACTAATACTCTACTAACACTCTAATGAGAGTTAGTAGACATGTAGGTGCAACGTTATTTATAGTCAACAGAATGTGTTAAAGGGACCATCCAAATAAAGTTAAACCGACAGGTTTAGTTACAACATACTATTACTGTACATATAAATCTTTTAAGGTTAAATTTATGATTACTTTATGGTGCATTTGTGTTTTTTAGCCACAGCAACAAAAAAAGAAAAAGAAAAAAAAGTAAACAATAAAGTAAAGATTTAACGATGAGTCTTTTGAACAGAGTTGATTTTACGACACCAGAAATAATGGTGTCGTAAGAATTTTAGAACAAAGTGAAACAATCAAATATAATCAAATTAAACTATTATTCTAGATTATATTAACTTGAAAAGATGTTTACATCTCTAAAGATGTTAATAAAATTCTTACATTTCAGATGCAGGTGATACATTTCATTTTCTGTGCACACTGTTTGCCCCTGCTGGTAGATGTTGCAACTGTACTATCTGGTTGCATCTTACACTATTGGGAGGTAGCCATTTATCACTATTGAAACAGATAATAATAATAATAATAAAGCATATAAAGCTACGGATAGCTTTCCCCAGTTATTATTGACCTCCTTGAATGCTCTACCATTCTGATTGTCATGTAAGTCACCATAGAAGCAGCACAATCATTTAGATGAGCCACAATGAATGAACATGGAAAGCAGCACAACAGACTGCAATAGTCATCCATATGTATGAGTTCCATATGTGCGCTATGACATTCTGTGTGCTGAGATTTTGCCTGACCTTGTTGCCCTTACTTCCCATTTTGCACTGTGCTTCAGGATTATTTATTCTTGAGTTGGTTGTTAGAATCGATCTATGGATTTTGATTACTGGATTATGGATTTGTGGAATTTGCACATATTAATTAGTTAATTAATTAGTTTTTTACTAAGCAGTTACATTACATTCTAACATTTCTTGCTAAGAAAGCAATCAGAAACTATTCATTTTACTGTATGTCAGTGAATCATTTTTGCAAGGACCAATAGGAAAATAAAATTTATTTCTTTAATCAGCTAGCAACACCAAGATAATGGTTTGAATCCCAAGAAAAGCAATGATAAAACTGATAAAATGCAATATAAATAAGTATAAATGCAAATAAACAAAGACTGTTATTGATCAGTCAATATTGAATGTTGAATTGTAAATGCACTGCACATTTTCACTACATTTACATTTATTCATTTAGCTGACGCTTTTATCCAAAGCGACTTACAATTGCTATATTTCAGAGGTTGCACGCCTCTGGAGCAACTAGGGGTTAAGTGTCTTGCTCAGGGACACATTGGTGTCTCACAGTGGATTCGAACCTGGGTCTCTCACACCAAAGGCATGTGTCTTATCCACTGCGCCATCACCACCCCGCTATTTTTACATTCTTATTATTACAATTGCTGTCATCATTTAAAGTTAATATTTTAAAACAATACATTTAATAACACTGTTTAATGCGATTTTTAATGCTACAATATGCTTTTTTTCCGCTAACCTCTTACAATAACAAAGGCATAGGTTGATGACGCAGTGAATAAGCGGAATCATGGAACTTGCATTCATGCCGATGGATCTAATAATGTTTATGGATGAGTGAATACATTCATGTTTTTAAACATGACTGTGGTATGAAGCACGTCACAATTGCTAATGAGAGACAGTTATCAGCACCACAAGCGATTATCACGTAGCCTATATAAAGAAATGACGGTATTTCATTTTACCGAACTACTCGCAAGTGCTGAATTACTACTCACACAGGTCAGTTTATTAGACGAATGAAACTTGTGAGGTAACGCAGCGCTGTTTCACTTGGTCGAATGTTACACTGTCATACTAAAACGAGTTAGAGTTTATATGAGTTGAAAGTTACAATGTCATTCTATGTGTTAGTTTGATGGCTGTATGAGACTTGCAGTAAGCTATATCAACATTAGAATAATGTCACGAGGTGACGAAGTGAAGCGGAACTAAGTCCCGCTGAAATTGTGTTCCCCCCGGAACGGCATTACTGAAACACTGAGCCGGTTCCGGTTGTGTATCTGTCGCCATGGCAGCGGCGACTGATGACAGATCAGAATCAGGTGTGGAGGATTTATGCGGGGATCTGCGATAGTGCTATGCAGACAAATGGAGTGTATAAAAGGAGAGGGAAGAGACAGTCGAGTGTGGTGCTCCCCCGGGAGAAATCGTCTCTTTGGCAGTGACGCTGATTTGCGGAGATAACCGGGGAATGCTGTGAGGATTCGGCTGAATTGAGGGTGCAACGGTGATTGTGTGAACACGAGTTGAAAGCGTCATAGGATGGAAAGTGAGTGAATTGTGGAGATCGAGTCAAGACCGGAAACGCCATCATTGAAAGGGAGATAAGTAGTATGCCATCGGATCTATGTGAATGTATGCTCTGCACCGAGTTGAATATGAAGTTGTGAAGTGTATTGATCGTGAGTGTAACTGTCACTTGAGAGTGTTTGAATTGAGTCATCATCGAATTCCTGCTATCTTTCTTCTTAATGTGAGAGCATTGAAGACGCTTGTCCTCCGTGCCCGTGAGAAGTCATCTGCATCTCTTCGTCCTCTGAGAACTGATTCAGCGCAACAGTGGAAGGATTGATCATTGGGTGAGTGCTGGCCTTATTGCTCTGAGAGTGAGAGTGGATATGCAGTGCCTGAATTCAAGTGTCACACAGTATTGGCTTGAAGTGAGGTTGCAGTGTGTGGGATTTATATACATATTAACTGCTGAGTATTCCCCAGTTCATATTCTTGTCCGCTGTTACTGAAGAAGACTCAAGTGTTGAATGTGCATGTTTCACCTCTGCATGTGAGAAGAATGTGGGCACTTGTATAACTTGTTCTGTCTATTTAATAGAGGATTCCTTTGCTAACCTGTGATGCCTCCCTGAAGGAGAGACACACACTGGCCACATTTCTGTCCGTTTTGCAGAAACACACTCCAGCCATAAGCCCTTGTCTCCGTATTGAAGAAAAGCGTGCATGCACTTGTATAACTGACTCTGTCTCTTTAATAGAGGATTCCTTTGCTAGCGTGCGATGCCTGAAGGAGAGACACACTGGATACATCTCTGTCTGCTGCAGGAAAACACCCTCCAGCCGTAAGTTTTGATCTTGCACCGAAGAGCATCTGCCACGTTACTTGAATTACTTACTTGTCTGTTTTGCAGAAGAATCCCTCACCTGTCTGCCCCGCGAAGATCCTCCATCACGAGACTCTGTCCTGCTCCACTCCTTGAAGGTATACGTACCTGGCTATTCACCTGTCTGGTGGAAGAGTACCCTCCTGGCCATCAATTTCTGTACCGGCCATGCCCCGATTGCTCAACGCTCCGAGAAGGTTTTCTTACTTGGATACTCACCTGTCCGCCTAGCGAAGATCATCCTCGACCATGAGACTCCGCTCCGCACCTCAGGAAGGTATACGTACCTGGATATCCACCTGACTGGTGGGAGATTCTCCTCCTAGCCATCAGCTTCTGTACCGGTCCCGTCCTGACTGTTCAACGGTCCGAGAAGGTCGGCTCACCTGGATACTCACCTGGCTGCTCAGCGGTAAGTCATCCTCGATCACGAGACTCTGTCCCGTTCCAAGAAGGTATACGTACCTGGATATTCACCTGCCTGCTCAAGGGAAGATTCTCTGAACTTTGAGACCCCGTCCCGTTCTACGCCCTGAGAGGTTCTACTTACCGGGATACTCACCTGCCTGTCGGACCGGCGGCTGATCTCCCCCTCTTAGCCGTTACGTCTGGCACGAGTTGCCTTGAAGAATTCTACGCCTCGACCGGGGTCAGAGGTCTGACTCCCGCACCTGGTAAGGGAGACAGGAGCCTCATTAAGACTTTTAAATTCATTTTATTCAATAAAACTTGTTAACTTTTATCTACTTGTCTGTCTGGTCTTTGGCACGTTCCTCGAGGTGGTCCGGGGTTTTAGGGGTGGGTGCAGTCTGGCTTTGACCCCCCCGACCTGTGACAATAACATACAGATCATATTCTAACATTTCATCATGTTGAGCTATATAACATTGATTCGTTTTATGTACATTTGCTCACCTGTCTAATAAAGTACATGCAAGAGCGGCGTCTCTGCCAAGACGAAGTTTGCCGCGAAGCTCTTGGTATCTCGAAAACGCCATGCTGATATTGATCCTCGTTTTAGTTCTTCTTTTGTCCCAAAGTCTGCTTGCCATGCTCCATAATGTTTGAATGAAACAACAACTGCGTGCTACTAAACATTACGCAGATGTGGACAACTGCGTAATGTTTGAATGAAACCACAACTGCGTGCTACTAAACATTACGCAGTTTTCCACATCTGTCGGCATGGTTACTATGGCAGTACAAGCGGAAACCAGGGAGAAACGTAGATATTAGGTCATTGACAGGTGACAAGGGACGGGCACTATTTTAAATTGTGAATTTCTTAGAAACATTTAGGATAATGTAAGCAAACAATTGAAAGAAATATATAACACTGTGTGCAAGTAGTTTTTGGATATTTTGATACAAAATTCTTGCATATTGTACCTTTACATATCTCAAAAAACACATTTTTCATACTGTACATTATGTTCCATCCATCTTCCGCTTATCCGGGGCCAGATCGTGGGGGCAGCAGTCTAAGCAGAGATGCCCAGACTTCCCTCTCCCTAGACACTTCCTCCAGCTCTTGTGGGGGATACCGAGGCGTTCCCGGGCCAGCCGGAGGACATAATCCCTCCCGCCTGGAACACCTCCCCGGGAAGGCATCTAGGAGACATCTGGAACAGATGCCCGAGCCACCTCAGCTGGCTCCTCTCGATGTGGAGGAGCAGCGGCTCTACTCTGAGCTCCTCCCGAGTGACCAAGCTCCTCACCCTATCTCTAAGGGAGCGCCCAGCCACCCTGCAGAAAAAGCTCATTTCAGCCGCCTGTATCCAGGATCTTGTCCTTTCGGTCATGACTCACAGCTCATGACCATAGGTAAGAGTAGAAACGTAGATTGATCGGTAAATCGAGAGCTTCGTCTTGCAGCTCAGAAAGAAAGGACCTTAGACATTACATCAGTTTCAGTGCAGTACTGGACAATCGGATTGACTAAAACTATGGACTAAAATTATGGACTAAAGACACTTTTATTTAGTTAATTAATTAACTTAATTGTCTCACTAAAATTACAAGCATGACATGTCTGTGCCCTCCACTGATGCTCTCTGGCATTTGTGTGATATTTGCAGAGGTCATGAATAATCCACTGGCCCTGCACTGAAGAAAGTTGAGTCTCTGCCACCAGTGTATTTTCATCAAACAGCTACTCAAAGACTCAATTCATAGTAATCTGTAAAGCTGCCAGAGTCTGTGGACTTTAGAGTCCCTGCAACTCTATAACACACACCTGAGGGTAACTTAAGTAAAAGAGTGTATGGCAAATTCGCTGTAAGGGCCAGAGAATGATTCCCCTGCAATTTTAGTAGAAGCGGGCAACAGCAAGGGCACAACAGGTACTACAACAAAACATTACTGCTTGTTTTTAGAACACAAGGTTAGAGTTTTCTGACCTGCTGTCAGCAGTGAAGCTACTTTAAAGGGGGGTGAAATGCTGTTTCATGCATAGTGAGTTTTTTACACTGTTAAAGAGTTGGATTCCCATGCTAAACATGGACAAAGTTTCAAAAATGAAGTTGTAAATTTGATGTAGTAATTCTGTTCCAAAAATACTCCTTCCGGTTTGTCACAAGTTTCGGAAAGTTTTTTTCGAATACGGAACTGTGTGACGTCAGAATGGCCGGAATTTCCTTATACGGGTCTTATGGGCACTTCTCCCGGAAGGGCACGCGCAGCTGTAGCCTAGTGCGTGCGAGAGTACGCCTATGCCCGTCAGAGCGCTGGGCTCGGCTGCGCTGCGATCAAAAAAATGGCACCAAAAAAGTGTGTTTTTGGTTGCCAGGGCAAGACAACACTGCACAAATTTCCAAAGAACCCAGCGTTAAGGGACCTGTAGATGGATTTTGTTTTTCCAGAGCAGCAACGGAGTTGTGCAAGTGTTCTTGTTTGTTCCCTTCATTTAGACGGTAATAGTTTTATAAACAAGGCCCATTTCGACGACGGGTTTGCAGATCGCCTAATACTTAAAGATGGAGCAGTCCCAACGATAAAGGTTCACGGTCGTGCGTTGGAACCACAGGCGGTGAGTAAAACTGCTTCAAATGTCTGTGTGTTGTTAACTATTGGCATGTAAGCTAAGCACAGCAAGTAAACAACATGATCACGTACAGTTAATGTATCTATGGAGCATGCGGTGTGTGTGGTGTGTGTGTGTGTGTGTGTGTGTGTGTGTGTGTGTGTGTGTGTGTGTGTGTGTGTGTGTGTGTGTGTGTGTGTGTGTGTGTGTGTGTGTGTGTGTGTGTGGTGTGGTGTGTGTTTGTGTGTTTAAATACATTTGTTTAGCTGGCCACTGTAGGTGTCAGTTTGTTTATTGTAAAAATAAATCATGTCCTCATAAACCACAAGTCTGTCTGTTTACAACACACGCAAAAGCTTCGCGCGCTCCCGCCCACACGGCACGCCTCCACCCGCTCAGGTTTTTCCGGAAAGACTCGGTACAGCCTATCTTTCTTTTAGAAATATAATAAAACTAAAGACTTTTTGGAGATATGAAGGATGCAATACTACTCTATAGGTACTCAAGATTAACATGAGATTGAGTGAAACTGAGTGTTTCACCCCCCTTTAATGCCAATTCAACTTCTGATTTGTGAATCAACATGTACATCTGTGCACTTTAGCTATTCAAGGACTAAACTTTGACATTCACTTAGACTACTATCTCACAATGCTCCTTTAGGACTCTGAATTTGTACAGGTATTGTGCTAATTTGGATGAAATTATGTGTGTGGCAATAACCAAGAAATGTCAACTACATGGCTCAGTGTATTAAAGTTTTGAATGGCAGTTCTGGGTGAAAAATAAATGGAATGTATATAATGGAATTAATATTACATCTCAGAACGTGAGAACAGGAGCCACATAATGCTCTGCACAATATACAATACGTATAGGCCTACAGTTGTCTACCAGGGGGTGCATTACAGAAAGTTCCTAATTTTAGAATTCTATCTTATCTATTTTGGTAACCATGGCAATTTCAGTTAGGAGCTAATTTAGAACAAAAGCTATTACAAAATGACATTTCTTAAATGCATAATCTTAACTACAGATAGGAAAAGGGTATTACAGAAGCATCCTAACTCCACAAAAAATCCTAAAAACTGTCGTAACTTTAGGACAACCCCAGTCGTGTCCAAAATGCAAAATTATTTGAAAGCCAACTTTTAAAATTACACAATAATAGTGTCACATTTATTAATGCTACAAGATGAAGAACAGTGATGTTTGATGTTGGAAAGACTTTGTGAACACCCAAATGATGTGCTGCACTTTGACGACAAAACTCTGACAAATAATTACAGACTCCTATGAATTAAAAGGATTAGGCTTTGTCTTTTCTACCAAGCATATCAAAACTTTATGTAGTGAAGTCATGTGACGTCAGTACTATTTGGTAGGTGGCCAATGAGCAATCGCCCATTTGGGGTATATAAACCATTCAAGCCTCCTGGGGTGCGTCATGGTTGAAAGCCCACCCCTTCCGTTGTAACTACAGACTGAGTGTGCCGCTGGGTTGCTGAAGGCTTGGTACCATCTTGGGGCGTAGTGGGAAGTCTTTTTTTTCTTTTTTTGTCCTGACTTAGGCTGTGGCAATTTGTTTCAGTATGGTGCCTTCAGGGCTTAACTGATCGGAACACCAGCTGTTGCAGTCAACAAGGCTGTTAAATGATTCTCTTATGGTATATGTTGGAGTGTAACTTTATCATATTTTCTGGTAGGTAAACTGGGATAGTATTTCATTGCATTATCGGGCGGGTAACTGGTTGATCACTTTGTTAGTCGTAACCCTTCTTGTTTACTGTTTTGAAGGTCTTCGTGGACGCTAAAGCGGGTTAAGTGAGCAGTCGCATTAAATAGCTCTCTCTCCGCCACTCGCTCTTTAAAGCCACGCTGCTGCTTTATCCACATCGTTACGTTTAAGTCAAGCATGTGTATGCGGGCTTGAAGGATTATTTAGCTTTTTTTTGCTACTAGTTGGCATTGTCACGATATGCGGATATGAACCCAAACGCAGACAGTAATAAATAAAACACGGATTTATTCAACAGACAGAAAACAAAGACCCATGAGGGGGCAAACGAACGTTGACAAGACTAGACTAATAAACTTGACAATAACATGAGACTAGAACTAACAGGCAGGATACAAACTCTGGTCACGGGAATACACAGCTCACAAAACAGAATGACAAGATACAAAACTAACAAGCATCGAGTAACAAACACAAGGACCTTAAATAAGGGACATAATCACCAGGGGCCTCATGTACAAAGACTTGCGTTGAATTCATACTAAAACATTGCGTACGGACAAAGCTGTAAATGTGCGTACGCACAAAAAAAAAGATGTATGAATCTCTGCGTACGAAGGATCCCACGCATATTCTCTTTGTACATCCCAATTGTAACGTGGTGCGATTGAGGCAGAGAGGAGGCGAAGATCCAAATGCAGCACACACACTTTAATTCAAAAGACAAACTAGACTAGGATACAGGACTCGGAAGCAACAGGAACAATCGACATCACATTAAACATTCGACAAGAACTCACAAAGACAAGACTGAAACACAGGGCTTAAATAATCAGACAACCGAGCTAAACAAGGGGGCGTGGGAAATCAGAAACACCTGGGATAATTAATAGACACGACAGGGAACCACTGAACATGACAAGACACAAAACCACACTGTAACATAGCCCCCCCCCCCCTATGGGCGGCTCCCGACGCCCATCAATACCAGCAAAAAACAAAGTTCAGGAGGGCGGTCCTGGGGAGGGACGGGGGGCCAGGCCCGCACTGGGAACCGCGACTGGCCGGGACTGGCCTGGGCCGTGGAGCATGGGCGGATCAGACGAGGCCGGTGACCAGGGCGGAGCAGGACGTGGCGAAGGCCAGGGCGGAGCACACTTGGACGGGGACCAGGGCGGAGCACACTTGGAAGGGGACCAGGGCGGAGCACACTTGGACGGGGACCAGGGCGGAGCACACTCGGCTGGGGACCAGGGCGGGGCAGGACGCGCAGGCGGCCATGGTGGTGAAGCCCTTTTAGGAGACCATGGCGGCGCAGCCTCCATGGTCCTCTCGTGGAGCCTACTACTGCCCCCCCAAAAAAATACTTGGGGAAACCGCTGGCACCCAAAACCTCAGGGCTGGAAACGGACTCTGGGACAATCTCCTGGAGCTTGACAGACGTTGGCAGGGCGAGGCGCAGAGGCGGGGCCGGCAGGGCGAGGCGCAGAGGCGGGGCCGGCAGGGTGAGGCGCAGAGGCGGGGCCGGCAGGGCGAGGCGTCTGGGAATGCCCTCCGGAGCCTGGCGAGGCAAACGAGTCCTCCTTCTCTTCCTTCTGCGACGGCGCGTCGCTGGGCTTGACTCACTTGACAGTTGACTAGGTAGACTCACTTGACTTGACACTTGACTCTGTAGACTCACTGGATGATGCACTTGACTCGGTAGACTCACTTGACTTGACACACTTGACTCTCTGGACGATGCACTAGACTCACTTGACTCTCTGGACGATGCACTAGACTCACTTGACTCTCTGGAGGATGCACTTGACTCACTTGACTCGGCGGAACTGGACTCACTAGACTCACTTGACTCTCTGGACGATGCACTTGACTCACTTGACTCGGCGGAACTGGACTCACTTGACTCGGCGGGACTGGACTCACTTGACTCGGCGGAACTTGACTCACTTGACTCGGCGGAACTTGACTCACTTGACTCGGCGGAACTTGACTCACTTGACTCTGCGGAACTTGACTCACTTGACTCGGCGGAACTTGACTCACTTGACTCGGCGGAACTTGACTCACTTGACTCACTTGACTCGGCGGAACTTGACTCACTTGACTCGGCGGAACTTGACTCACTTGACTCGGCGGAACTTGACTCACTTGACTCGGCGGAACTTGACTCACTTGACTCGGCGGAACTTAACTCACTTGACTTGGCAAATCCAACAGGACCAGTGCGGAATGCGGGCTTGAGTGGGCAGACGTGAGTCGAGGGCTCGGCGGGGCTCACGTGGAGAGCGGGCTCGGCGGGGCTCACGTGGAGAGCGGGCTCGGCGGGGCTCACGTGGAGAGTGGGCTCGGCGGGGCTCACGTGGAGAGTGGGCTCGGCGGGGCTCACGTGGAAAGCGGGCTCGGCGGGGCTGGAGTGATGCGCGGGCTTGTGGAGCGTGGTCTCGGCAGAGCTGGGGCGAAGCGCAGGCGCGACCGGGCTGACGTGAAGCGCAGGCTCTCGAAGCATCTCCTCCACGCCCACGGTAAACGGAGAGCCGCTCCACAACAGGGCCAGGTCGATATACCACTCTAAAGACCCGTGCGGATCAGGTTCGGGCATCTGAGAACCGAGTGGTTCCGATAAACCCCCGCGGAAGAAGATCTTCAGGCACTGTGTGTCCATTTGCGCGAGGTGCGCCAGCTCGAGGAATTCTGCGACATAATCCTCGATGGCGCGATTCTCTTGGCGAAGCCGGATGATGTGGACATCAGGACTCCAGGTAGGCATGGCTGCTGGATCACTTTGCGGTGAGTTCTTCTGTAACGTGGTGCGATTGAGGCAGAGAGGAGGCGAAGATCCAAATGCAGCACACACACTTTAATTCAAAAGACAAACTAGACTAGGATACAGGACTCGGAAGCAACAGGAACAATCGACATCACATTAAACATTCGACAAGAACTCACAAAGACAAGACTGAAACACAGGGCTTAAATAATCAGACAACCGAGCTAAACAAGGGGGCGTGGGAAATCAGAAACACCTGGGATAATTAATAGACACGACAGGGAACCACTGAACATGACAAGACACAAAACCACACTGTAACACCAATTGACGTAAAATTTAGCGCACACGCACGAGCACAACGCCCCACCTTTAATTAAATAAATTTAAATATGGTAATGAGCCCACTTTGGCAAAAGAAAGAAGTAAGAAAATGGCTAAAGCAAGCGGCAAGAAACGAAACTTTACAGAAAGTGAATTAGAGGTGCTACTATCGGAGGTAGAAACGAGAAAAAATATTTTATTTGGAACTTTGTACTCCAGAATTAATAACAAAAGGAAAAAAATATGAGTGTGAGAGTCTGGCTGATGCCGTCAATGCGTTGGATCTGTAAGTCGCTGTAAATTACCTTAAATAGAAATGGTCTGATATAAAGGTGGATGTTAAACGGAGAACTGCTGCGCACCGAAAGTGTGGGCAGAACAGGCAGTGGTAAAGGGGTCGATGAACTTACACCCTTTGAGCAGAGAGTTGCTTCAATTATGGGTGACACTTTACTGTCTCTGGAGTATATCTGCTGCTGTGGGAGACTCGGATTTACTACAGGACTGCCACGAAGGTAACCAATTTCTCATTTGTTTTTACTTTGGTACACATAGTTTACCTATATAATTTTAAAATGCATGCAATGTAGCTGACCAAAAGTACACCAGAGATTTTACGTATCCATTGCATTTATGGCAAATGCGTGTACCCATTAATAACAGACTCAAACAGTGGCGGTTATACATTGAATTACACCCTGGGCGAAACCCCCTTCGAGCGGAATTATAGATCTTATAAATTTATAATTATTTTATAAATTGCAAATTAATAGCAATGCTTCCAACATGTGGTGGTGCGATAGACTTGTAGAACAATTCGTTGTGTACATTGCCTGTAAGAGTCGCCAACGGACAAAAACTATGAGAAATGTACGTGCGCCAGACATGACATCGGCGTGAAGGAACGCACATTCTCGCGTTAATTTCACTGTTAGTACATCCGACCGTGGGCGTGAAAGCTGGCGTACGCCGTGTTTTTGTGTGTACGCAGTGTTGATACATGAGGCCCCAGGGCACGGGTGACACCGATGAACAATCAAGACTAACGAGGAGAACAAGGGGGTGTGGTAAACAACACAAGACAACGCAAACACATAGCCTAAAACACAGGACATGTGTTTGCACACACAACATGAGAACAAATCCTGACAGGCATTTCTTTATTTTATTTTTGTTTTTGGTAGATTTGTTTTCTAGTTATGTGATTTTGAGTGACTGTGTCTGCCTGAAATCACTTCCAGGCGTAACGTTATTGCAGTTGACTCTGTAATTGGTGTGAGTTTCTGCCGTGGTCACAGTGTCTTTGTTTATTTATTTATTTTTTTATGTGAATGTGAGTGTTTAGAATATTTATACTTTGGTTATTTTGGGTCATGGTAAATTATTATTATTATTATTATTATTGTATTTATTATTTGATTCTGATTGGCCGGTCTGTCTGCAATAACTTCCGGGCGTACAGCAGTTAATTCTGTGTGGCGTTCCTGCTGCGGCCAGTGATTTTGTTTATTATCTGTCTTTAATTAGGGCCCGAGCACCCGTGCGAGGTCCCTCTTGAAACTGTTAGGATTTTTTTTCTTTTTTTTTTTTTTTTCTGCAAAGTAAGCCCCATTTTCGAGGCTGCAACATGCTCGAAAAGTCACCAAATTTTGCACACATGTCAGGACTGGTGAAAAAGTTTGTATTTTGTGGGTTTCGCGGATGGGCGTGGCAAAATGGCTCGCTAGCGCCACCTAGAAAATTAGAAAAAATTAGCCCCTCGTCCATGTTCAACCTACATGCACGAAATGTGGCGAGGACGTGTATCATATCAAGACGCACAAAAAAGCCTCAAGAACCCATACCCTAAACTCGACAGGAAGTCCGCCATTTTGAATTTGGCGGCCATTTTGGGACGATTTACACACTCCGTACTTTGACGAACTCCTCCTAGGGATTTAGTTGGATCGACTTCAAATTTCTGCTGTGCCTTCTAAAGGCATTGACGATGAAAAGTTGTGCTATCTGCGCGTTTTCGTCAATGGGCGTGTCCGTGGCATCGATGATTCGCCATGAAACAGGAAGTTGGAGTAACTTTGCTGTACATGCTCAGATCTGCACCAAATTTTGCACGCTTGACAAGAGTCTCGCCCTGAACACATGTACATGCCGACATCCACCCCCAGTCATAACGCCACCTGCTGGCAACAGGAAGTGACCTTTAACGAAGCAGCCCCCGCCGCACGTTTGACTTACATGTATGAAATTTCTGTGGCACATCAACCATGTCCAGACGCACAAAAAAGCCTCTTGGAGCGATGCCCTAAACCCAACAGGAAGTCGGCCATTTTGAATTTTCCGTCAAATTTTGGCTGATTTACACACTCCGTACTTTAACGAACTCCCCTCAGGAACCTTATGATCAGGTCGTGCTTTCCCAAGGACTTACCTTCCACAAAATCATGGTGTGCGGCGATAGCTGCAACATAAACTTTGAGGGTGGAGGGAAACAGCCTTCGCTCCAACCCATCTTGAAGGAAGGAAAGCACAACACCAATCGAGCATCTCCGGGGGTCTTCTCGGCGAGAAGAGCACCAGCTGACGAAGAGGTTCCACTTGGTGGAAGAGGTGGACGACGCTCTAGCGGAAGTGATGGTAGCCAACACCGCTGGTGGTAGGGTACTCAAACCTGCCTGGTCCCATCCAGGAGCCACACGTGGAGGCTCCACAGATCGGGACGAGGGTGCCACGGGGTGCCCCGTCCCTGAGAATGGAGGTCCTTCCTCAGAGGAATTGGCCAAGGAGGTGATGTTGCGAGGAGTACAAGTTCGGAGAACCAGGTCCGGGTGGGCCAGTACGGCGCAACCAGAAGGACCTGCTCCTCGTCCTCCTTGACCTTGCGCAAGGTCTGCACAAGAAGGCTCACTGGGGGAAACGCATACTTGCGGCCCCGCAGCCAGCTCTGCGCCAGTGCATCCGTGCCGAGCGTGCCCTCGGTCAGGGAAAAATACAGGTCGCAATGGGTCGAGTCGTGAGAGGCAAACAGATCTATCTGTGCGTCCCCGAACTGGTCCGAAATCAGCTGAACCAACTGGGGATGTAGTCGCCATTCTCTGAAGCCGTGAGAGCTCGTCGGCTGCACAGTTCAGAACTCCGGGGATGTAAATGGCTCGAAGTGACCTCAGATGCTTCTAACTCCATAAGAGGAGGTGGCGAGCGAGTTGCGACATACGGCGGGAGCGTAGACCACGTTGACGGTTGATGTACACTACAGTGGCGGTATTGTCTGATCGGACTAGTACATGTTGACCCCTGAGCAGCACTCGAAAGCGGTGCAGGGCAAAGCGTACTGCCAGCAACTCGAGGCAATTGACATGCCATAGGCGCTGGGGTCCTGTCCAGGAGTCCGCGGCAGCAGGTAAATTGCACATAGCGCCCCAGCCCGTGGTGGAGGCATCTGTTGATACAACAACATGCCGGGAAGCTCGTTCCAGGGGGACACCCGCCCTGAGAAAACTGAGTTTCGACCACGGGGTGAAGGTCTGATGGCAGGTCGGAGTAACTGGTACTCGGAGCATGCCTTGCTGCCATGCCCACCTCGGGACTCGGTTGCGAAGCCAGAGCTGAAGCGGTCTCATATGAAGTAATCCGAGCGGCGTTGCCGTGGCTGCAGATGCCATATGCCCCAGGAGCCTCTGAAAAGTTTCAGTGGAACCACACTCTTGTCTTGAAATTGTCTCAGACAAGTCAGCAGTGACTGCTCGCTTGTAAGCTGCGCGGACATGGCGACCGAGACGATGTCCATGCCGAGAAAAGAGATCCTCTGCACGAGGGAAAGTTTGCTCTTCTCCCAGTTGACCCGAAGGCCCAAGCGAGCTAGGTGCCGGAGCACGAAGTCCCTGTGTTCGCAAACCTGGTCTCGAGAGTGAGCTAGTATCAGCCAGTCGCCGAGATAGTTCAGGATGCGAACCCCGTGAACCCGAAAGGGAACAAGGGCTGCCTCGACAACCTTCGTGAAGACGCGAGGAGACAAGGCTAGCCCGAAAGGGAGAACCGCGTACTGGTATGCCTGCCCCTCGAAAGCGGTCTGTGTCGAGGAAGAATGGAGACATGAAAGTAGGGGTCCTTCAGGTCGATCGCTGCAAACCAATCCTGGGGCTGTACACATTCGAAAATGCGTCTGGCAGTGAGCATCTTGAACGGCATCCTGTGAAGGGAGCGATTCAGCACGTGCAAGTCCAGGATTGGTCGTAACCCACCGGTTTTCTTGGGGATAATGAAGTAGGGTCTGTAAAAGCCGGACCTCATCTCGGCTGGCGGGACAGTCTCGATTGCACCCTTCGCCAGCAGGGTGGCAATCTCTGTTCTCATGATGGGGGCATTGCCACCGACCAAAGTGGAGTGGACTCCCCTGAAGCGGGGAGGAGGCTGTGCGAACTGAATCGCATAGCTGAGCCTGATGGTGCGGGCGACCCAGCGGGACAGACAGGGAAGCTCTAGCCAGGCTCCCAGGAACTGAACCAGCGGGGTCATGCGAACCACAGGTGTCCCCCCGGAGGGGCAGCGAAGCAGAGTAACTGGCCCAGACGTGGACGGCATAGCGGCCCGGTGTGGGGGCACAGTTACTAACCGCGCCCTGACAGAGGGGGCCAGGGAAGGACCAGGGTGGTCGTCCCGCGGGGGCCTGCTCTGCCAGGGGTCTGGCGACAGAGGGGGACAGGGTCGAAGCGGTCCGTGGACGGCACGCCGTGTCAACCGCCTCTGGGACAGAGGGGGACGAGGAGAGCACGGCTTGTGGGCGGCGCTCTGTGTCGTCCGAGAACTCTGTGAGCTCAGGGAAGAGGGGATCGTTTCTGACATTAACCACTTTAGGGTGCTGCCCACCCGTGGGTGAGCAGCGGGGAGCGGAGAACAAAAGATTCTCCCCCGGCCCTCCACCGGGGGAAGGAGTGGTCCTGCTACCCTCTCCTGAGAAACGATATTCATCCCTGAGCAGCCCGTCTCAGGAGTGCCGCTTGGCCCGGCGTTTAGCGGGGGCGGGGCGGGGCGGAAGATGGCTGTGGCGCCTTCTTGCGACTTCCTCCACGACTGGGCCTGGGTGGAGGCTGCTGCGTAGGCCAGGCGGGAGGGGCGGGAGCCGCAGGAGGGCGCCGTCAGCGGCGAGCTGGCTGAGGCATCTGCCCGGCCTGGCGGGTGGAAGCAGTGGCGGGCCGGAGGGGCAGAATATGTTTGATGGCCTCAGTCTGCTTCTGCACAGTGGAGAACTGTTGGGCAAAGTCCTCCACCACTCCGCCGAAGAGGCCGGCCTGGGACAGGGGCGCATCAAGCAGACGAGTCCGCTCAGAATCCCGCATGTCGGCTAGGCTCAGCCAAAGGTTTCTCTCCTGCACCACCGCAGTGGACATCACCAGACCCAGGGAGCGCGCGGTATCCTTCGTCGCCCGGAGGGCAAGGTCGGTCGCGGCGCGCAGCTCATCGAAGAGCCCTGGGTCTGTCCTGCCCTCGTGCATGTATCTGAGCATCTGAGCCTGGTAGACCTGCAGAGTGGCCATAGCATGCAGTGAAGCAGTTGCCTGTCCCGCCGCTCTGTAAGACTTCGCCAACAGAGTGGACGAGAATCTACAGGCTTTGGATGGGTGCTTAGACTCGCCACGAGAAGAAGCACTCTGAGGACACAGTTGCATCGCAACAGAGCGTTCAACCGGGGGAAGCCCAGTGTACCCACCACGGACAGCTGCTCCATCGAGGGGAGAAAAGGCGGATGAGACCAACGAGCGGTCCCGGGAAGACAAGGGGGCAATGTTCCCTCTCATTTTTTTTCTTGCTGAGCAAAACTTTTTTCTATTGGGCGGACAGTTTTCGCCACCTGAGCAAAAATATTCGTTATACCTGACCTGTACAGCATAGAAACACAATGGTTTCAACATTCAGTTGTAACTTTTAACTTAAATGTGCCATTTCTATTTTATTTGACCCGTGATGTAACATATTGGTATTAAATCATATTTTCGAAAAAAACAAGCAGTTAATTAAGAAGTCACTAAATGAAGGATATTTTAGGTTACCTGATATTTTTTTACAGTGCTGTTAACTGTACAGTCTTTACCAAGAAATCCTATGAAAAATAATTTACAAAATCTTCTGCAGGACAGTTCAATTCTTTACAATAATATAATATAGTATGAAAGAAAAGTAAGCTGTTACACTGAGATGGTTTGGGAAAACCATAAAGTGTTTTTGTACAGTCAATTAATTGTGTACAGGAAGCATTAAACCATCAAAGTTAAATGACTGTTTATTGCTTATGAATTTCCAATATTTTATTTAGCAGAGGTTTCAAACTTTTTAATGGCAAGGAGCCCTAAACAATAACCTCGTGAGATTCTTTATTTAGGCTTATAATATAATAAAATATAGGCCTAATATAATATAATATAAAATTTAAGTATTTGAAGTGATACTTAATATAATATATCAGTTTAAATGCTTCAATTTGTTTACATATTATATTAATATGAAAACAAACTGAAGCATTTAAATAGATCTAATAGCTAAATATTTTCAAGAAAAGTGGAATGTGAACTCTTTTATAATCTAACCATCCCTGAAACTCCCCCACACACATGGGGCCCTATCTTGCACCCACCGCACGATCTGAAACGCAAGTGTCAAAGCACAAAGCGCAAGTAACTTTGTGGGCAGATCCCGGCGCTGTTGCTATTTTCCCGGCAGGATAAATGCCTCTTGCGCCTGGCGCAAATCTAAAAGAGGTTGGTCTGAAGTAGCTTCATTATTCATAGGTATGGTTTGCGCGTAACGTGAAATAAACCAATCAGAGCGTCATCCAACATACCCTTTAAGAGCAGGAGCGCATGTTGCATGGCGGATTGTTATTATTATGGCGCGCGCACCAGGCACGCTTCAGAATCGGTTCACAGCCGAGGATATCGATGTTCTCGTCAGGGCCGTAAAAGAAAGAGAAGTGACATTGGGGATGGGACAAACCCACCCAAATCAATAGAAAAAAAATATGAGAAAGCTCAACTTAACTGGTAAGTTAAAGAGTAAGGTTTTTAATGTACTTACATTATGGTAAAGGTGATTTCGCAGTCTTCAGATTTTTTTCCCTAGTTCTTGACGGACAAACTAATTTGTCAGATGTCCTTATATACATATGTGTCTTGCCACTATTGGGCAAACAGGTCTGATCCGTCAATTTGCCTGAAAAATTACCAATATACACTGGTAAATGTGTAAGCTAGATTTATGCCTATTTTTTCACATCTTCATGGACACCACACTGATTTCCCTCGTATGGTAATATATTTCCTTGTTATAATGTATGATTTTCAAAAATAAAAACTGCTGCATCTGTGTTGATGAGAGAATCAAAGTGAGTGCGCGTTGTGCACCCGTTACATTATGGCCAAGCATGCGCGCTTAAAATAGCATTATGAACAACGCGCAACGCGCCACTGACTTTAGACCAGGTTTTTTTTGGTCAGTGGCGCAATTGTTTTCTGGAACTGCAAAATAGCACTAGGGAATGTTTGCGCCGAAACACGCCTCCTTTTTGCGCCGACCCTCCCAGGGAGCACAAGTTCATTTCCTAGTTTACCGACGTGCGTCTGTGGAGGGAAAAGCCCGCTTTGCGCGGGTGCAAAATAGGAGTGATACATGCGTCGGTGTACAAAGTCAATTGCGCTGGGTGCAAGATAGAGCCCATGATGTATTTTGAGTTTGCACGCGGGTAGGTGTGTAAATGTTACCGTTCTGTGTCCATCAATCGTTATTTCCACCACTTTAATCAAACCACTCTTCTTTTTAAAACATTATGATGTGATTTTATTTCACATGTCTATGCGTTTCTCGTTGCCTCTCGTATTGAGCTATTTGGTCCGCACACACGACTGTCAATCACACGTACTCACATCGTTCTCTTTCTATGAAACCTGTAAACTGCATTCACCAGTTTTCACTCTATAGCGGTTGACCAGAGCACTGAAATTATTTCTCACTTTAACTACAATCAAATGGATTTCCCCACACATTTCGCGTCAGTCCTCTGCGTGGCATTTTATTCTTTTCTGCGCGGCCACCGCTTCAGAAGCTTAGAGGGAACATGGGAGCAAGGGGGTCTTCCAAGACTTCGAGATCTCATCATGCACATCCGGGAAGAAAGGTATTGGGGTTTGCCGTGGACGCGGAACGGCGGCCTTACCCAAAAACCAATCGTCCAGCCCGAGCGCTCAGGACAGGGTGGAGGCCTCCACTCAAGCCCGATACTCGCGGCTGCCCGGGAAAGCATGGCCGTCATCTCCGGATAGGACTCAGGCACAGCCGTATGCACACCGGAAGGTGGCAGCTGTGATGAGTCTTCAAACCCACCTTGTGATGCTGCTACAGACATAGCATCATCCTCTGTAGCTTCAGCTGAAACACGCAGGGCACCCGAGGGTAGACCGGTGGGAATCACCTGTTCACTAGCGGGCACTGTCATTGAGGAGGGGGGCTGGGGTCGCGGACACAGAGTCGGCGCCTTGTTCCAGACCGTCACCCTCAGGGTCACCCTGGCCACCAGCCAAAGTAGCACCCCTCGGGGGGTCACTAGATCGGGGTGTGGATGAGGGGACTCTCACTCTTGCGAGTTCACCGAGTCTCGACCTTAATGACGCGATGGTCATGTTCCCACAGAGAGAACATGAGTCATCCACGAGCACTGCTCTAGCATGATCAATGCCCAAACATACTAGACAACGCTCGTGCCCGTCAGAGTCCGATACCAATCTGCCGCAACCAGAAGTACACGGGCGCGGCATCTTTAAAACGTGCCGTGTACAAGCTCTTTTGTGAGAGAAAACTCAAAGTGTTGAAGCGCCCGGGGAGACACGCACTCTCTGGAAAACCACTGCACAGATAAGCAGGAAGCGTGCACTCGCTGGAGATCGCCGTCACACCAACACCTGAGGTACTCGTTTGTAAAGCTGACAATTCAGAGATGGCTTGTGGAGAGAAGGAATAAACTTGGCTCTGAAGCGAAAACATATCTGCATATTGGCGGCTTCCTCCTTTTATACCCACGAGGTGGGGCGGAGTTACGTCATGCAAATTCCGCAGACCCATGGCATTTCTTTGCCATTGGCTCGTTTTGTAATACTCAAAGTTGATAGGCTTTCTAAGCGAAACCCCATTCGTTGTCATCCGACGTAACTCGGAGTGACAACAAAAGGGAACCTGGAGAATGGAGAAACAAAAAAAGTGGTGCTTTTCATTAAGTAAATGTAGCAAGTGGCTCAATTTTAGCGACTACGCCACCCCAGGTTAACGGGGAAAACAACCCAAATGGCAAGAGTCATGGGCTTCTGTACAAAAAAATGTGTTATTAACGCTAAAAGTTAATCAACAATGATTTAAAAGCAATAATTCACACTTGTCATGATTGAATTGAGCAAGGCCAAAAAAATAAGAAACAAAATAAATAAACAAGATTCACAATAAATCCCCACAAGATTTACAATAAACCCCACAAGATTCACAATAAACCCCCACAAGAATCACAATAAACCTCCACAGGGGCTGAGGCTTCCGGTCAGGAGCGAGCTACTGTGGCGGCAGCAGGTCTACCATACGAAGCACGCCAACCCAATGTACATCCACCAAATTCACTGCAAATAACCAAAGGCAGTGACACATCAATAATGAAACTGCAATACCACTCTTAGTGAAGCAAAACATGCTGTGAGGCAGAAAACCAGCCCGCTCCTGGAAATCCTCAGCTCCTAAAGGAAAGGAAAAATATAGATAACTAATAAACTAAACAAGAAACAAAAAAAAAAACAAAAAAAAATTCATAGTCAATTTAACGACTTTAACAGGACGAAAACCAACCAAAAAAACAAACTATTTACAATATACCCCAAAATAAACAAAATATAAATACTATAAACAAATTAAAGCTGCAAGCAGCGATGGGCGGGCCCTCGCACATGTAGCGCGTCGGGGAGTGATGCGGCCACATATTCTGTTGCATATTCTGGAGCTCTGCCAGTGCGGCTGTGAATTTGCTACGCTTTTCAGACACTGCATGAAGGTGTTGTACGTCACTTCCTGTTGCCAGCAGGTGGCGCTATGACTGTGGGTGAATGTGGGCATGTACATGAGTTCAGGGCGGGACTCTTATCCTACATGTAAAGTTTGGTGCAGCTGTGAGCATGTACACTGAAGTTACAACCACTTCCTGTGTCATAGCGATGAGTTGATCTTTGATGCCATGCCACGGACACACCGATTGAGGAAAACTCGCAGATAGCACAACTTTTCATCGTCAATGCCTTTAGAAGGCACAGCAGAAATTTCAAGTCGATCGGACTAAATCCCTAGGGGGAGCGAGGAGACTAAATCCTTCTCGCCCTCCTCTCGTTCCCTCTTGGAACCTCGCGGTGGTTCTAACTGCCCTGCAGAGTGCTCCCTTTGAGCCTTTGCAATCAGTGGAGCTTAAGCTCCTGTCGATGAAGACAGCGCTCCTGGTTGCACTGGCCTCTGTCAGGAGGGTAGGGGACCTGCACGCATTCTCCGTTGACGAAGCGTGCCTGGAATTCGGGCCGGCTTACTCTCACATGATCCTGAGACCCCGGCCTGGATATGTGCCCAAAGTTCCTACCACTCCCTTCCGAGACCAGGTAGTGAACCTGCAAGCGCTGCCGTCGGAGGAGGCAGACCCAGCCTTGGCATTGCTCTGTCCAGTACGTGCTCTCCTCACCTATGTAGACAGAACGCAGTGTTTCAGGACCTCAGACCAGCTCTTTGTCTATTATGGTGGGAAACTGAAGGGAAAGGTTCTCTCGCAGCAGAGGTTGTCTCACTGGATAGTGGACACCATTGCTTTGGCATACCAGCAGCAAGGTCGACCGTGCCCCCTTGGTGTGACCGCCTACTCCACACGGAGTGTGCATCCTCTTGGGCTCTAGCGCATGACGCCTCGCTAACAGACATCTGCAGAGCTGCAGGCTGGGCGACACCTAACACATTCGCCAGATTCTATAATCTCCGAGTGGAGCCAGTGTCCTCTCATGTTCTCGCTTCAACCAGCTAGTATTAAACCCGCTCAGGTGTCTTCGCTTGCTCGCCATTCCATTCCACGGACTGGATACGTGCTATATTTTCCTCAGGTGAGCTTCCCCGAAAGCCCTGAGTTCCTCCTGCACTCCTGATGTCGGCGCCAGTGTCTCTTGCCTGTGCATCGGCTAGGTGACTCCCGTGTGCATGGTCCCTCTCCGGAGCAACCCCCACATGTGTATTCCCACTGTAAGCCTCTCTGAGCATGTGTCTTTCCCTTGGCAAGCCACTTTGCCACTCCTGGGATTGAAATATTCCACCTGCGGCTGGACACCCCAGTGTTCTCCATATGCTTCCTTCGGGTCATATGTGTATTCTCTAAGTCTCGGTTACGGATGTAACCCTCGTTCCCTGAGTAGGGAACGGTTACATCTGCCTGACACTTCCGCTGTACCGCGGGGATCTTGGCTCCTCAGCGTCATCCGACGTAACGTCTCCGTTCCCTACTCAGGGAACGAGGGTTACATCCGTAACCGAGACGTTTTCCGTATACCTTGATAGATTTACTTGAAGTCATATGATAGCTTTGTGTGAAGAACAGACATAGAAGCTAGCACTAAATGAAAATTCACAGTTTATTTTCTAAATGCATGTTAATGATCTTATTGTGAATACTTCATTCATATATATATTTTTTTCTTTTAAATGATCATGATATATATATAATTTATTTATTTTTCAATAATGTCATGAATCAATCTTCCAGTAAAAAAGTGTGAAGACTTCTCTCTGGTGACTGAACTTCAAATTTTTCATATGACTTAGAATAATGTACAAATTATTGTACTTTTATTTTAACTTTTTCCCCCTGTCTTTATTTACTTTCATTATATGAAAAAAGTGCGGTCAAGACAATCATCAAACATTCACCTATTCTGTTTCATTAAAGAAATTAATTCTCATGGGAAAGAAAAAATTGTCAATTTTCATTTTGACTATCCTTTTAATATAAAGTACAGTGAAATTAGTATATACTGGCTTAATTGTTATTCAATATTAAAAAGAAAATTCATATGCCCAGTTTTACTGCAGAGACAGTCAAAACTAAAGCAGGTGTTCACATCAAGGGCCCTATTTTAACGATCTGAAACGCAAGTATCAAGCGCGAAACGCAAGTAACTTTGTGGGCGGGTCTTGGGCGCTGTTGCTATTTTACCGGCCGGATAAATTACTCTTGTGCCCGACGCAAGTTTAAAAGGGGTTGGTCTGAAATAGCTTCATTATTCATAGGTGTGGTTTAGGCGTAATGTGAAATAAACCAATCAGTGCGTCATCCAACACACCCTTTAAGAGCAGGTGCGCATGTTGCATGGCATATGTGTCTTTCCACTATTGGGCAAACAGGTCTGATCCATCATTACTACAATTAGCCTGAACAATTTGAGTAAATGTGTAAGCTAGAATTAGGCCTACATTTTTTTACATATTCATGGACACCACAATGATTTCTCATGTGTTCATATTTTTCCTTGTTATAATGTATGATTTGCAAAAATAAAAACTGCTGCATCTGTGTTGATGAGAGAATCAAAGTGTATACGCGTTGTGCACCCGCTACATTATGGCGAAGCATGCGCACTTAAAATAGCATTATGAAATAGCATTATGAACAACGCGCAACTCGCCACAGACTTTAGACTAGGTTTTTTTGGAAGTGGCAGAATTGTTTTCTGGAACTGCAAAAAAGCACTAGGTAATGTTTGCGCCGAAACACGCCTCCTTGTTGCACCGACCCGCCCCAGGGAGCGCAAGTTCATTTCCTAGTTTACCAACATGCGTCTGTGGAAGGGAAAGGCCCGCTTTGCGCGGGTGCAAAATAGGAATGATACATGCGTCAGTGTACAAAGTCATTTGCGCCGGGTGCAAGATAGAGCCCCAAGTGTCATCTGTTATCTCTGCTCAGTTCTGATTGCATTTACATGTAAAAAGGTCAAATTAGAGTGGAAGAGGAAAAAATAATACTATATTCTCAATGTTTTAGGAGTAGACCACTTTTATTTCCTTGGGGATTCGGTGGGGCATGTTTGCCCTCTGAAAAGCACAGATGGTAATGGTGATTTTTTTTTTCCCCCTCTCTGTCATCCTTCCCACCTGGTCCAGTCAGCTGTGATTTAAAATAGTGAAAAACAGGGCAGAAGGGAATTGCTGCACTGGCACTGACACAGGCCAGTCTGCCCTTTGCTTATTGAGATGGGCCAGGATTAGAATGAACACATTAAGAGATGCAAAAAATGGAATCTGGGCAACTGTGTGCTGTCTTGAAAGCAGCAGACCTGGCAGATGAATGCCAGCTGCTCCCAGGTTTTGTTAAAACTGAGAAATAGCTTGGGTGATCTGATGATGAATAGAGGACGAAACAAATATTCTACCTGACCTCAACATTGAGCACCTCAGTCACAGAGGGGACTCAGATGTCATCGATCTCCTCCAAGTCTCCTTTCAGGTTCCACCTTGTTTTATTAGGATTGGGTCCCTTAAGATATGTCCGCTTGAACGTCTGTGTAAAGAGTTTGTTCATTTGGAAAGTAATTGTGTCAAAGTGCTCCCGGGGGAGGCTGTCATAGAGAGGTGACAGGGCCTGCAAGCTCAGCTGACCCTGGTATTCAGAACAGGGTTTTATTCTCAAAGGCAAATTCAGAGGCAAAAGGGAATTACTTATAGGTCAGTGGAATTTCAAGCTATGAAGGCTTTTCACCAAGGTTGCTCCAGAAATGGCTCTATTACATAATGGGACAATGGCACCCATTTTCTTGGCCTGTCTAATAATTTATTAAAATGCAATTCATAGATACAATGACTTGAGCACATCCTCTTCTATGATTAGCATATTTTTTTTCATTTATGAAAAACAATTTTTAAGGAGGTAAAATATCAGTGTGATAAAAAAAACTGCATAACTGCTTATTGATATTTGGAAAACTTGTGTCTGCTGACTCAGTTATGTAGTGTAACCAACATTCAGAAAAAGGAAGGAAAACAGAAGATAAAATAGAGAGGGCCCTTGTAGATATAATGTTAATGTAACAAAGTAAAACGTATAAACATACACAGACATTTTTACCTTAAAACATGTTTAGAAAATATGTATTCAGATGTTAAGATGTGTACACTCACACATATTCAAAGATTGAAAAAAAAATGTTATTACTTTTTACTTTTTACACACCCTTCCATCATTACCTCCACTACAATAAGTTCCTCATTATCTTGACCAGGATTGAAGCCTTGATTAGGTGCGTTACAGCTTGTAAAATTGACCCTGGAGGTCTAAAAACCCTAGAAGTAAGCTACTTAACCTTAGATTCCTTTGGAAGGACTGTTATCTAAAGTCACTTTAGCTGCTAACAAATCGCCAATATATCTCAACACAACCTATTAATAGAAACAATCCACAAGAACTTCAGCAGTTAGTGTATTTGGTAAATACTCCTGTCAGTCGCCATATGAATAAATTGCTCCCTGACCTCTTATCTGCTGCACATACAACACCTGCTGGTGATAACCAATGGAAAACCCTGCTGCTAATACAAGCATGCTTCGATTCGCTTTCAACTCCATAATTGCAGCCTCAGATCTTCAGATACAGCAAAGAGCTTGTGTTTACACACGGCACTCTGTGTGTTTAATTACTGATCCTAGCCAAGAGCTCTTACCCATCAGCACAGTGATGATGATCAGATCAACACACTTGTGGCATCCTTTACATCTCTGCACGGAGACAAGAGAGATGATTTACTTCTCGTCAGGGATAAAAAAAAAATCGACAGGAATTACTCATTATGGGGTATATAGAATTCACAAGGAGGGAAAACTTGTTACAAATGTAAATGCACACTGTGAACTATAACACATGTGATGTTGATACCTGGAAGAGAGGAATTAAAGTGCAGTCACATTAGCAAAAATTCACATGCAAAAAAGGTTAACTGTCTATTGTCAATAGTGCAGCGATATATGAAATTATACTGTATCTCCTGCTCATACAGAGTTCTTATTCAAACCAATTAGTTTTCTGTTTTTGCACGTGGCAAATTCGCATAACCAACTGAACCTGATGTGAAATCTGCATGACTGAGGAAATCGTTCACCCTCAAGCAAATTTCAAATAGCACGGCTTCCTATTGAACTGACTGCATTTAGTGAAAATCAGCTGAACAATGATAAATCCGACCACAGCTTTAATTTGTGTTGTAGTCCAGTTGTAGTCAGATTAATGCATAGGCATATACATGATGGAGGAAGCCATGCTACATTTGCATTATCCAGGACTATTAGTCAACTTCGCAAAAGAAAAAGAAGGCTGGCGCAATTTCAGTTTGACTTAAGGATTTACATAATATTATTTAAAAACAAATCAAAAACACTGTGTCAGAAACAGAAGTCAGCTATCGAACCTTAAACAGGCAGAAAGGTTCAATATAATTCATTATAGGTCTAATCAAAACCCCTTCACCAGACATAATGCTGTTCAGCAACTACTTGATCTTCGACGCGTATTTTGATTAGTACTTTGAATTGCTTCCAAATATTATCAATGTAGAACTTCTATATGATTATGAACTTCTCTGCATCTCTCTAGAGCATAATGTGACAAACATAGTCCTTGCTCAAAAACCAACACACTGCTCTGGTGTAATGCTGATAGCGTGGTGTGTGCCCTGAACCATTTAGAGCTTATAATGTGAGAGCAGTAGTAGGCCTAAGTACGTATGAGAGAAATGCTAGCAGGAGACAGAACATTTGTGAATTCAATTTTGTGTACCTTCTATCCACACAGGGGTTCAGGGCGTGTACGCTATGGAAAATGCATTACCTTGCTGTCTTGTGAACAAAGCAAATGTGGAAAACGGGTCTGTTAAAGGGATACTCCACTTTTTTTGGAAATAGGCTCATTTTACAACTCTCTCAGAGTTAAGCAGTTGAGTAATACCATTTACGAATCCATTCAGCCGATTTTCTGATATTTAGAAGAATATCAGTAACCAGACAGTTTCTGGTCTCATTGACTCCCATAGTATATATTTTTCTTCCTATTATGGGAGTCAATGAGACCAGAAACTCTCTGGTTACTGATATTTTTCTAAATATCAGAAAATCGGCTGAATGGATTCGAAAACGGTAAAACTCAACTGCTTAACTCTGGGGGAGTTGTAAAATGAGCCTATTTCCAAAAAAAAGTGGAGTATCCCTTTAAGTGCAGTGGTCTTGCTGTTGGTACTGTTTCAAAATAGTTTCCGCATATTATGAATGTACTAATTTCTAATACAGTAGTTCCAAAGTTTAACACCTAAATAAATTACATTTTAAAAATTACATACGATCACATGAGGTGAAGTTGTCAGTCTGAGTGGCCTATAAAAAAATATTTGGTGGTGGACATGTTGACATCACATGATTAGCATGTCTTGCAAATTTTGAGCAAATTACTAAACAAAATTATATCATATTGGTTGTTTAGGAAGTGAATTAAACACACTACTATCTATATTCACTTGGTTGGGCATAATTCAGACTTTAAGAATCGGCTGCTTTTTAATTCAGGGGTTGGAAAATGGAGTAGGGTAACACACCACAGGAAGCTGATTGGAATTTGAACTGGAGTATATATTCAGTAAAAAAAATACAGAACGTTTGTGTCAATAAGATTTTCTTTTAATGTTTTTGAAAGTCTGTTATGCTCACCAAGGATGAAATTATTTGATCAAAATTACAATAGAAACAGTAATATTGTGAAATAATATTACAATTCAAAATAACTTTTTCTATTTTAATATTTTAAAATGTAATTTATTTCTGTGATGACAAAGCTGAATTTTCAGCATCATTACTCCAGTCTTCAGTGTCACATGATCTTTTAGAAGTCAGTCTAATATGCTGATTTGCTGCTCAAGAGACATTCATTATTATTATAAATGTTGAAAACATTTTTGTAAAATTACAAATGTCTTTACAGACAACTGAATGCATCTTTGATTCATTTGTCAAAAATAATAATAATAATTATCTGACCCCAAACTTTTAAGATATGTTTCAGTTCAATTTAATTCTAGATCTGTGTGTACATTAGTGTACATTCAAAATTTAAGTTATAATTCCTTTTTTGCAAGCTCTGTTCAAATTGTTAGAACCAATTCTGGAGATTGTTGCAGTATAGGATGGCTTTACATAATATTGATTGCAAGTGGCTGAGACCCATAATGCATCAATGCCAAAGACAGCCAATTTCAATGTATTGTGTACAAGGGTCTAATGGACGGTGTGAGAGGGAGAGAGCTAGTGAGAGGATACAAAGCAAGAGGAAGTGAATGAGAGAGGAAAAAGTGAAAGATAAAATGAGCGTTACTGAGTGAGAGAATAAAAGAGTGAATGGGTCTGCAATAGTCTGAATTAGGAAGAGGCCGAGTGAAGCAGTACTGGTCGGCACCCCACCCCCACGGATCTGTTGCTGATGTGATCTGACAGGGCAATAATTCCGGCGCTGCTGACTCTCCCACTGCAGTCTAACCCTCAATCCCTTCCACTGACTCCACTTTAAAAGAGGGCTTAACTTGCCAAATAGGAGTAAGGTTGAGTTCAGAGGAAATGGGCTCTATTGTCTCTGACATTATTGCTGTGGAGTTGGTGGTATGTTTGGATGGATGTAGTGGAGAGGTGTTTTCATTCATCCAGCTATAAACAGCACAAAGCATTATCTACAGCTCTGTGAGAGAGTGGCAGAATTTAAAATAACCCCAAAAAGAGAAATGTGTTCTCTCACTTCGAGATAAATTGGCAAGTATTAATTAGTTCACTTTAAAATGTACCTAGCTTCCCATGCAAACAAAGCATCTGCTACCTAGCTGACTGGTGATAGCTCCATTAAAATATTGGCGGATTTGAATTGCGAGCTCTTGCTCGCTTTCTAATTTGCTGGACTAAAAGAGCTGCATTCAAACTCAGCTTTCGCTTTGTGATGGAAAATAATTAGCTTGTCCCTCATGAATGCCTTAAAGGCCTTGCTGTCTGCACCATCTCCATGGCTGGCTGATTTTTAAATGTCAGATGACTTCACCAACTTGATAAATAGCATTTATGTAGCTAGCTGTTGTATAGTAGATCTTTGTAAGTAACTTTGTAGTCTGTGGCTTTCAGGATGAAGTGAAGAGACGACTTCATTATTAGTAATAATGTCAGGGCTGGTAAAATCTTGGAGTTATGAATCTTTTCAGCTGTATCTCTTCGGATCAGCTGGAAACATAATTCACATGATACAACTGCAATCAGACTTTATGCATTAATCTCCGTTGCCTCATCAAATTCTGTATATAGGCAGAAATAAACCCATTCCAGTCATTTAATTCCTGTAATTTATGTCATCTAGTGATGTGATGTGTCATCTGGCTGACCAAAAAATTGCCATAAAGTATAAGTGAACTCTGGGAGCAACACAACGGAGTATAACAACTTGGATGAATTGGCAGACGTTCCCTTAGGGATCATACGCCGTGGTAGCGCGTCAAAGCATTCTAGAGTATAAATTTGCAGCTATAATGCACGTAGGTGATTTTGAATTAATAAATGTCGATATACAATGGTTGGCTACATACTGTTAAAACTAATTGTGGTGTTGATATATTTTTTAGACTCCTGACTCTATAGAACAACGGCATGGAAAACTACTTGGTAACTCACGTAACCTCAGTTCCCTGAGTTAGGGAACAAAGTATTGCATAGCTATACGCAGTGGGAAAACTCCTTTTCCTCGATTTACTGAAGCCTATATGTAAAATGCATTTACAGCTGCACAGCTAGCACATTGAGCATCTGGCTCGCTCATAGGCTGTGCTGCAGCAACTGCACATCCAATGGTGCGGGCACCTCTGATGTGCGAACAATGAGACAGCTCTACGTCATTACACGTCAGAGCCCGCCATGGGGGCATGGCCTCAGCCTATAGACCAATTTCGAGCCGACGTCACAGTTACGTCACGGCGCTAGCTGGAGGCAAAACGAAGGGAAAACTGCAGGCGGGCAATACAAACCAGCACAGATTCGGCTACATAATAAGAAGCTTAAATTGTTATAATTATAATTAAATGTCATCCTGTTGTTGTTGGGTGCAAGAATCAATGAAAAATGAATATGCTGTATCTGGAATTTTTATTTCTAGAAAATATTCACATCATTAAAATTGCACCGTAATATCACTCTTTACATTGTCGTCTTCTTGGCGCTGGCTAGGCAGAACTGCGGATCGCACCACACGAGACTTGTACGTGACCATTCATCATATAGTTATAGGCATCTAAAGATTTATATGCCCTCAGTTTCTCTTTACGCTCAGTTTCTTACCCTTCCAAGGTAGGTGTAGAAGTCAGGCCACTCAACCGAGGTAACGTTAATCCGGTCAGATCGTCAATTGAGTGAGCGTGTAACGGCTACGGGTCAGCCAATCTAGTTCCGTCCATTAAAAATAACTTTTAAAAAATAACAATCGCGGTCCTGCCCACATGGAAAGAACCTATATGAGGATATATGTGCATATATGAAACCTATATGCAGTTTATATGCACATATATTCTGCATATATACAGCATATATGCACATATATGATAATATATATGCTGCATATATGCGTATATATTGCAATTATAGGCAAACCTGAGGTGCATATATGTGCATATACAGGCCATATAGGTCTCCTGTATTATTTATTTATATCCACATATAAGCCCTATATGTGCATACATGTCTCCTATATAGCTCATGGCATGATCTGGTCATTTTGTAGCTCATGCCTTGGCAACTGTCATACATGATGCCTAGCTCATATTTTCTATTATCAAGGCAATAACTAAGAACTAACTAAAAAAAAGAAATTATGCAAATGTGCGAACACGTGAAATTGGTATCACATGTAATTGGTATGTTATGGAATTTAACTATGGCAATTAAATGAGAGGAGATGGAAATCTATGTGAAAGCTACATTTAAGGTAAATTTTTTCTTGTATGAAGATAGTGGAAAAGAAGGAAATTACAAATCTTGTATGAAGATAGTGGAAAAGAAGGAAATTACAAAATGGTTTGTCGTTATTTTATTTAGTCAATAAAGCCCTTTTTCCAATTTCAAGTCACTTCCAGATTCACATTGCAGCTCATACACATCCACATTCACCGTTCCACCAAATGCAATGTTTTCTGTATTGTCTTAATGCAGTTTCTAGATGAATATGGCTGAACGGCCATTAGAGTTTAAATGTAGCAACAAAAAAAGAAATGAATAAATGAATTTAATATATGATATTTAATATATGCCCTTTATTTTTTTTTTATTTTTTTTTTAAAGATTGTTGTTTCAAGTTGTACTTATCAAATGTGAAAATGTGTAAAAGAAATGTGTCAAGAACTTTATCAAACTCTGAATTTTGAAAATTCAAAATTCAAAATTCAAAAAAAAAAAAAAATCTCCACCCTCCTGCTACCATGGCCGCTACAGCGCCCCGTAGTTGATGACGTCATCCGCCTGCCGTTTGACGATTTGCGCCGAAATATATCGGCTGGGAGTGAAAATGGCGATATCAGCGTTGGAGATCCACTATATCCTACTTATCATCAATCGTAAGTATTCCTAATTTTAATATTTATTAGCAGAGTTTTTTCTGGAGATGGATATTGCGGTGGCAGAGAAGTATAAACTTAGAAATTGTATGGGCTGAAAAGTTTGGCAAAATAAATGCTATGTTGTTAGCTGGTGAGGTAACAGTTAGTGTGGATGCTCATAGCCGTTGATAAGATTCAAATTAGATATTTATTTGTCTGATTGTCTCTTTCTGGAGGAATTCGTAGAGGGTTAACAAAAGTCATGGCCTAGAGAACATAGGTTACAGTTCATGAGAATAAATGATGCTTCTGCCTTCAACGGCTCAAGAAGGCAATCGGCTCCAGAAAAAAAAAACAGGGGAATTTGAATATGGGAGAAATTTGAGAAAGAAATTTATTTTTAATTGCGTTCACATCACAACCAGGTTTCCTCTGCAGAGCCTTATCGATGGGCTTTGGAGGGTTGTAGCTTGCGTTCACAGCTGGAAATGTCTTTCGAAGAGTAACGTTAACGTTAGGGCACTGAGTTGCTGGGTGCTATTTTGATTTAGTGATTGTAATTGTTTTTTTCTTTATATAACCTCTTTTTAGAAATCCCTCAAATGAAAAATGACCTCACCATTATTGCTCAAAAGGTAAGTTCCTCTGATTTTCATTGCTTTTTATAATTGTTTCTCAAGCAGAGCTGTAGAGATGTGTGATGTTGGGCTGATTGATAGTGTTAATTATTTAATGTATTTGCACTTTAATTTATTGAAGAGAATAACTATATTTTTCTTCAATGAACAAGACTGGAAGGAGTCTAACGTTAGATTTCTCCTCGACTTTTGGAGAAGTGCAACCGGTGAGCAACCCCCTTGCATTTTTATTTATTTATTTTATTTAGTTTACTTGTTAATCAAACAGAGCTATATGGATTCTTATGATGTTAGGCTGATTTTTATTTTATTTTATTTTTTTATGTTTGGCTATGATTATGAATTTATTGACATGTTTAATGTTTTCCAAACCCCCCCTGTAAATAAGAATCTATAGTGGCTTGCTTGGATGAATAAAAAATTGTTGTAGAGTTTTAGTAAGTTTCTTTCTTCTCTAAGACTCCAGAGAGGAGACCGAGCCCTTTAAAGAGAGTCCCATGGTGACTGAGCGCTTTCGAGAGACCCCACAGGTGTGTGTAACCTTTTTATACCTCAGATTTTTCTGTACTTATTTTACTTAAGGCTCCAACTGAGCTATAGGGATTTTTATTTGGGATAGTTAGTGGTAATATGTAATATACTTGCCCCATATGCATACAATTGTTGAAGTTTTACATTTGTTGAGTTTAACAATGTTTTTCTTCTCAATCAAAGACTGCAGCAACAGCCTGAGACCTCAGCGAAAACACAGGTAGTAAGGATGGGTATAAACTGTGTGCTTGTAGGAGCCGATTAGTGTTATAAGAGACAATCGTCCTTTCCTCCTGCCCCCCTTCGCTCCTCTCCACCCACTGTCTTTTCTCCTTCCCTATTCTCCATCCAACCTCCTCCTGTCCTCCTCTCCTTTAATAACGTTTAGGGCAATGATTAAGTTGTTTCATATTTGTATCATTAATCTGCATTTATACATCATAACCTATTAACTATTGGGAAGCTAAGCATAAGAATCAATATGAAACATAAAAAAATTTCTAAAAGTTGTCAATAAATTAATATTGTGATGTGAAATTATTTTTCAGATTGAAGTTATAAAGGGCTCTGGGGTGTTTTGCCAGGCAGAAGCATGGAAAGCAGCCCGCCTTGCCACCTCTGCTACTGCCATGGTGAGGAATCTGCTGCTGGACACCTTTTGACTTGGAGACTTTGCTGAAAAGCAACCTGAATGGTACTAAACAACATGTTCCTAATCTCTTCTATCCTGGAAAAAAAAAAACAAGTCAGTCATATTCTGTGGAATAAATTATGTTTGTGTGCGGGCATACCATTGCTTTTTTACTTTTTTGTATTTCCTTGCACCTCAAGTAAATGTGATGTGTATATAAAAATCTCTTGTTTTCACCACCTTCATTTTACCCCCCTTTCATAATAATTTTGAAATATTACTTTAAGGTGGGAAGCCAACCAGAGGGGATCGGGAGCAGCTGGTCGACCTTGACCAAATTAAAAAGGAAGCCATTATTGGTGAGTAAATGCATTATCGTTGAGAAGGGAAAACAAAACTTTTAAGACTTTATAAGTTATGATCAGCCCTTTATCCAAAATATGTGTCCAATCGCAGCTGTACTGTAAGCACTTTGGGTTCCTGATGAAGCACTATATTATTATTATTATTCTTATAATGTCTTATTATTTTTTGTCTTCTCTAGATGATACATTGAAGAAGTGGCCAGCAGCCAGCCGAGGGCAGATAGGCACATCTATCAATTCGAAGCTCACGGAGCTGAGAAGATCAACAAGATAAATTGGGTTTTTTTTTTCTATTCAGTTTTGTGTCTTATTTTTGTTCTTGTACTATTTGATTGTTCTTAAGTAAAATAAATAATTTAAATTTCTACATTTTGGGCTATTATTTATGTTGCCTAGTAGCTATGGATTTTAATAATTATACTAATATGTAGGTAAACATATAGCTGCATATATAAGTGCATATATGTATCTATATAGCTACATAATATGCATGCATATATGCACCTTTATAGGTACATATATGCATGTATATATGCAGCTATATAGGTACATATATGCACGTATATATGCAGCTATATAGGAACATATATGCAGCTATATAGGTACATATATGCACGTATATATGCAGCTATATAGGAACATATATGCAGCTATATAGGTACATATATGCACGTATATATGCAGCTATATAGGAACATATATGCATGTATATATGCAGCTATGTAGGCACATATATGTATACATATATGCACCTATATAGGTGCATATATGTACCTATATAGGTACATATATGTACACATATATAAGTACATATATGGACGTATATATGTACACATATATGTTCACATATATGTACATGTATGTGCATATATGTACATATAATATAGGAAAACGGCCAATTTTATATATGTCACATATATTCAAATCCTATATCAAAACCTATATTAAAACATATATGTTTATATAGGTTCTTTCCATGTGGGTGGACAGTGAGTGGACTTGCATATTAAGATAAAATTGGATTTTCTCCAGTCATTGTTAAAAAACAAGCTAACAAAACTTGCATACTAACATTAGGGAAGCGACCAGAGGGATCGTTCTGCCACCACCTAAGCTCCGCCCACAGAAAAACGTCACCATGTTTACCAACTGAAAAGGGGTCTATATGAGTCCGCGAATTTGCCATTATAGCAGGTTTAACGACTGAAGCGACAACTCGCCATGTTACTACAGTGCGCCGGCTACGCAATACTTCGTTCCCTAACTCAGGGAACTGAGGGTACGTGAGTAAGCAAGTAGTTCCCTTTCGAATGGTCACTTGGTATTGCGTAGCTATACGCAGTAGGAACGCTATGCAAAACGCCGCACTGAGTAACTGGTTGCCACTGCAACTCAGGACCCCTGAGCATAAAGAACAATAAACCACATAAATATGTATATAACAGACCAGACACCGTCAGGTCTAGAATAATACATCTGAGTCAGTAATCCACCAACATATTACACTAATAAACCCGGACACTGTCGAGGTTATTAGCGTGTGAAAAATATAACCGGCCAAAGCGGGTTTTATATATATATATGTGAATTATAACCCGCCAACGCGGATTTTAATATGTGAATGTGGTTGTGCACAGTAACATTTATAAAAAGACCGGACTCTGTCGGGCCTAAATCATACCGAAAGCACCTTCGCCTGTAGGGAAGGCACTTCCATTATTATAAAATTTCATAAATGTGGAAGGCGAGGACGAGCCGGCCGCATCACAAATATCTCGAATGGGAAAGCAAGATGACCAAGCCCATGACGAGGCCATGCCTCTGGTCAAATGGGCCTTGATACCCGGCACACTTGACCCACATCCACTATCCATCCAGCCAGTCTTTGCTTAGTGACTGGATCCCCCTTGGATCGACCACCAAAGCAAACAAAAAGCTGTTCTGATTGTCTAAAAGACGCAGAACACTCCAGATATATTCTCAAAGAAGATTAACCTCCCCATCCTCTGTAGAAGGGGGAAGGGATAATAATGTCACCCCCTGTGCTCTGAACGGCGTTGAGAGCACTTTGGGTACGTAACCATGTCTGGGCTTGATGATGACTTTGGAGTTATCTGGACCAAACCTCAAACACAGAGAGAGCCTGCAGATCTCCCACTCGGTTGATAGATGCCAATGCCAACAGGAGAGCGGTCTTTCAGCGAGAGAGGTCTAAGATCAACCGACTGGAGCGGTTCAAAAGGTGGACCCTTCAAAGTGTCCAACAGCTCCTGCGGAACCCCAGATATCTCACATTGCCGTCCAAAGGAGAGCTAGCCGCGAGCACATGATGCATTTTTAGCTCTCTGTGTAGCTCTCTTGTGTTGTGTAGAGAGCTAGCCACGCAAACATCTACCCGCGCGCTTCTTCTGTCGAGGCTAGACAAGGGAAGAAGCGGGGGGGATGCGAAATGTGGTTTGCCGTCCAGAGGGAGAGCTAGCCGCGAGCGCATGATGTAATTGTACAGATACAAGATAAATACAGATTACAATAGAAAGGATATAGCGTCATTGCCGGATTGCCACAGGTGAGACAAAACGGCTGAGAAGGTGTAGTCTGCTCGCTTAGGCTGAAGGGCTTGTTCAAACGGCGAAGGCTTAGTAAAACAGTCAGAGACATACAGTTGTTGCTGAAGGAGTAAAATCTGCTATAATGGCAAATTTGGGGACTAATAATAGGCTGAGGCCTGAAAATAAACAGTGGTGAATATGGTACTATATTTGTATCGTCATTGATATCGTTATCGCAATAAATGCCAGAAAATATTGTGATATATTTTTAAGTCCATATCGCCCATCCCTATTGAGAAATGATCCTGCTGATTATGTGGCTACTTGCCACATTGGCTAAGTAAATCATTGAACACAAAATATTAATTTGACATGGACAAGTTTGTGAAAGCACTGCTATTATAATCTTTGATGCTGTCTACACTGGATGCAGCGAGACAACAAATTCCAGACAGTAAACTAATACCCCTTTCTATTTCTGATCAACTCCAAAATATTAAATGCAATGGATATATATCTACTGACTAATCCACTATTTTGTAGAGGGGGTCAAAATAAAAATTCTCACCTGAGATTTGGAGCCCAATTACAAGGGGTAAAAATATTTAAAAATCGTTTTATTAAAAATACGTTATTTTATTTTTAAACAGAGATTGGTAGGTCTATTAGTTAAATCTGTTTACTTGAGCAATCTTTGTTGTGTTATATGCCAAGCACTTTTGCCCCAGGTTTACATGCCTGTAACTCAAAAAGTATTAAAGATATCTTAATGTACTGTTAGATTCTGGTTCTTAACAAACTTTTCTTTTGATGTCTTTTGATGAAGGCCCCTTAATGGTTCAATCCCAGAGATATGGACACGTTAATGTGTCTCCTTGAGTAAATTGTACTCATTTTCAGTGGTCAAAACCCAAATGTGGTAGCCTAGAAATCTAGACGCACCCTAGCGGCAGCAAAAATTATTTTGCAGCAAAGTGTGGTCTAGAAACTCTCCGTTGGCATTCAAGCTGGAAAAATCAAACTCTGGTCAGGCCAATCAAATCATATATAGAGTTGGGACTCACTCAGCCACTGCCATTCGTTGCTCTGGTTGGTTGTAGCGCTGTCCTATTGCTTGCAGAGGGATATTGAAAGACAACCATTTATCCCGCGCCTCGGATTGAGGCATGCCAATTGTGAGTTCCCAGACCTAACATCTTGATGTAGGTCTGGCTGGCCAGGCTACAAATGTGGATCACTTTGCATATAGCTGACACTTTTTTCTTTTAAATAGGAATACATGAACAACAAATAATGTTACAAACTAGAAATGTATCTTGTATATCTGGGGGGTGAGTAAATTTATATTTTTAGGTGAACTATCCCTTTAAGACTAAACCAGCTTAGGCTGGTTTAAGCTGTAATTTCAACAGGAATGTATATACTAAGCTATATACATAATACAATTTCTAAAAGCAAAATTGTCAAACATAGTCTAATAACATTATCTGTACCCCCCCCCCCCCCCCCCCCCATGCTGTTTTGCCAAATAACAAGCCATTTTTTGTGTCTTATCCTAGTTACGTCAACCTCTCTAAATTTAAGGCTAGTGCAGTGCAAATGTTTTAGTAAGCTGGGCAGCACAGCTTTTCACAGAGCGCTTAGTGCCACTTCAGTTCTATTTCTCCTCACCCACCCATCTCCACCAGGTCTGAGATGTCTTATGTTCTGTTAGCTCATGAGAAGATAAAAGATAGACAATGCATTATTTAACATGCAAAGAAAGTGGGTGCCACGAGTTTAATCAGTAATTTTGTATAAACGCTGTATAAACTGTAAATGGTAAATATTGTCCAGCATGATTTGAGAATGTTCCAAAGAGTTTCCTATTTATTTCCAGCATTTTTAACTATTTATCTCCAGATAATTCCTCTTAAACAACAGAATCCAAATTCTATGAATCCAGACTCTGTGCTGCAGCATCTCTCTCACTTTTGCCTCAAGTTAATTGCATTGTCTCCAAAGCTTGTGATGCTCTATTTTTAGTTGTGGAGTCGGTTATAGTGCTTTGTGGCTGCTCTCCATCGCTCACAATCAGCCAGATAGTTTAAGCAGCGCAGTCTCATCCCAAGAAGTCATATATTGACATCTTGGGACGTCTTTTGACCATACGTCAATATCCGCCTTTTTAGGGTACCCTTAAACGTCGGTTAGTCAAGTCAAGTCAAGTCAAATATATTTATATAGCGCTTTTCACAATACTGATTGTATCAAAGCTGCTTTACAGTATCAATCAAAATAACTCAACAATGTTTGTTTATTACTGGACATCCAAAAAGACATCCAAGTTTGGTAGAGCTGATCAATGGTATGATTGTTTAATTAATTTGAATATCCCCAACTGAGCAAGCCAAAGGCAACAGTGGCAAGGAACCGAAAAACTCCATCAAGTGACCCAATGGTGTCCTAAAACTCCATCAGATCACCCAATGGAGAAAAAAAAAACCTTGGGAGAACCCAGGCTCAGTCAGGGCCAGTTCTCCTCTGGCGTTTATGAACTAGAGGCCAAATTTACAGTAACTGTAAGATAAAAATTTATATGAATGCCTGGCTAAATAGATGCGTCTTTAGTCTAGTTTTAAACTGGGAGAGTGAGTCTGAGCAACGAACAATATCAGGAAGGCTATTCCAGAGCTTCGGAGCTAGATGTGAAAATGCTCTCCCTCCTTTGGTGGATCTGGATATCCTAGGAATGACCAGAAGCCTCGAATTTAGTGATCTTAAAGAGCGCGATGGATTGTAAGGCGATAGAAGATCCGTTAAATAGACTGGAGCTAAACCATTTAGAGCTTTATAGGTCAAAAGCAATACCTTGTAATTAATACGGAACTTTATAGGTAACCAATGAAGTGATGATAAAACCGGTGTTATATGATCATATTTTCTTGATCTAGTAAGAACTCTAGCGGCTGCATTTTGGACTAGCTGTAGCTTGTTTATTGAGGATGCAGGACAACCAGCTAATAAAGCATTACAGTAATCTAGTCTCGAGGTCATGAATGCATGAACTAACTTTTCTGCATCAGAGAGTGATAGCATATTACGTAGCTTAGCAATGTTTCTAAGGTGGAAAAAGGCAGTTTTTGTAACATATGAAATATGCTTTTCAAAAGACAGGTTGCAGTCTAATATACTGTAACACCCAGGTCTTTTACTGTAGCGGATAAAGTAACAGGGCATCCTACTATGTTAAAGTTGTGTTGTGAGAGGTTTTGTAGATGGTTTTTAGAACCGATAAGTATTACCTCTGTCTTATCTGGATTTAATAAAAGAAAGTTACGCGTCATCCAATCTTTTATATCTTTAACACAATCTGTCAATTTGGATAATTTAGCGTATTCATCTGGCCGTGATGAAATATATATTTGAGTGTCATCAGCATAGCAATGGAAACTAATTCCATGTTTCCTTAGAATATTACCAAGTGGCAGCATATATATTGAGAATAATAAAGGCCCTAACACAGATCCCTGCGGCACTCCATGGTTTGCCGAAGTCATGATCGATTTTTCTCCATTTAAGTAGACGAAATGGTAGCGGTCAGATAAGTATGACCTGAACCAGCTTAATGCTTGTCCTTGAACACCAGTGTAATTTTGTAGTCGATCTAAGAGTATTGTGTGATCTATAGTATCGAACGCAGCACTAAGATCAAGTAAAACTAGTACTGAGATACAGCCTTGGTCCGAAGCTAAAAGTAGATCATTTATGATTCTAACAAGCGCAGTTTCAGTGCTATGATGTGGCCTGAATCCAGACTGAAACTTTTCATAGATGTCGTTTTCTTGCAAGAAAGAGCCGAGTTGAGCGGACACAACTTTTTCTAATATTTTTGACATAAATGGAAGATTCGAAATGGGTCTGTAATTTGCTAGGTTATTTGGATCTAATTGTGGTTTCTTAATAAGAGGTTTTATAACTGCCAGCTTGAATGTTCTTGGAACATGACCTAAAGATAAAGACGAATTAATAATATTGAGAAGAGGCTCTTCCACTATAGGTAATACTTCTTTCAGTAGTTTAGTTGGTATAGGATCTAATAAACATGTTGTTGTTTTAGATGAAGTGATTAGTTTATTTAACTCTTTTTGTTCTATGGTTGTAAAGCATTGTAATTGTTCTTGCGGGGTGATAATTGCGGCTGAATTATAAGGCGCGAGCAAAGATTGAACGTTTACGATTTTGATTCTGATGCTTTCAATTTTCTCGGTGAAAAAGTTCATGAAATCATTACTACTGAACTGTAACAAGGTATTTTGTTCAGACGACTTCTGTTTATTTGTTAGTCTAGCCACGGTATTAAATAAAAACCTTGGATTATTTTGGTTGTTTTCTATTAATTTGCTGAGGTGCTCAGCCCTGGCCGTTTTAAGGGCCTTTTTATAACGTGACATACTGTCTTTCCACGCGATTCTAAAGACCTCTAAATTAGTTTTTTTCCATTTACGCTCTAAATTACGGGTTTCTCTCTTTAAAACATACGTAGTATTATTGTACCATGGTGCTATACTTTTTTCTCTGACCTTTTTTAATCGAATGGGTGCAACCATATCCAATGTTCTAGAGAGAATGGTGCTCATAGTGCTAGTTAATTCGTCTAGTTCATCTGTTTGTTTGGGTTCAGGCAGCAGCTGAGACAGATCAGATAAGCTATTTGAGAAATTATCTATGGTGGATGGAAGAATTGTTCTACCTGGTCGATAACGTGGCGCAGCATGACATATTACAGCAGTACGTAATATGCAAGTTACCATGTAATGGTCAGTGACATCATCACTTAGTGGAATGATATCTATATCGGTTGGATCGGTTCCATATGATATAATTAAATCGAGTGTATGATTAAGACGATGAGTTGGTCCGGTGACGTTTTGCTTGACCCCGAAGGAGTTTAATAAATCTGTAAACGCAGCCCCTAACGCATCATTTAAATTATCTACGTGTATGTTAAAATCTCCAACAATTAATGCTTTATCGACGTTGACCAAAAGATCTGATAGAAAGTCAGCAAACTCTTTTAGAAAATCGGCGTAAGGCCCTGGAGGTCTATATACGGTAGCCAATGCTAGAGATAATAGGGATTTTTTTCTTACATCTAACACCGTAACATTTAGCACAAGTACTTCAAACGAATTAAACCTATGACAAGTTTTCTGAGTAACATTGAGAATATCTCTATAGATTGTTGCAACACCGCCGCCACGACCGATCAGACGGGGCTCATGCTTATAACAGTATCCTGGCGGAGTAGACTCATTTAGACCGAAATAATCATTTGGTTTAAGCCAGGTTTCAGTAAGGCACAGAACATCGAAATTATTATCTGTGACCATTTCATTTACAATAACCGCCTTAGGTGTGAGTGATCTAATGTTTAGAAGACCTAGCTTTAGAAATTGTTTTTGTTCACTAATAGCGAGAGTTTTTGTTTTAATAACAATTAGATTTTTTCTAGATCCCGCAGTAGATTTATTATTTGATCTTAGTAAACGAGGAATAGACACAGTTTCTATGCAATGTTCTACACTAGTATTAATATCAATTAAATTGGTGCAGTAGAGACTGTGATTTGGATTTTTGGTTACAAGTCAAACGGTATTTAACATCTTGGAGATGTTATCTGACAGAAGATCTGCCCCTATTCTACTTGGGTGTAAGCCATCAGCGCGGAAGAGCCTCGGTCGCTCCCAAAACAGATTCCAATTATTTACAAAGAGCAGTTTCTGCTCATTGCACCATGACAATAACCATTCATTAAGCGCGAATAATCTACTGAACTTTTCATGCCCTCGTCGGTACGTAGGAAGCGGTCCAGACACAATAATCGCTATTTCAGGCGATGTGCTGCGTACCGTATCGATAAGGCTCCTGAAGTCTTTCTTCAGAACCTCCGTCTGTCGCAGCCTAGTGTCGTTAGATCCCGCGTGCAGCACAACCGCTCCGACTCGCTCGTCACCGTTCAAGATCTCAGTTACCCGCGCAGTGATATCGAGAACACGAGCACCAGGAAAGCAGTGACTGTGCACCTTACTTTTACCTAACGTAGCATGGACGTGTCGGACGGTGGAATCGCCGATGATCACAGCATCGCGTTCCGTTTCACGAAGAGGGGAGAAGCGGTTCTGAGTGGAGATCTCGAAAACCGGGAGGGGCGAAAAGATTCTTGTCCTGGCTCGCGGCTTCCGCGGAACCACCCAGGCTTCGTGGTGGTGTGTTGAAGCCGGAGTGAATGAAACCATGGCTGATCGTGACCTGGACGTTCGGGACCAGTGCTGAGAAACGGACGGAGTAGACGAGGTCGGCGTCAGCGGGTTACTAACGTTAATCACTGATCCGTGTGCATCAGCGCGTGATGTTTCAAGAGCTAAACGCCGGTCTCTCAGCTCAGTTTGTCTCTCAAGAAGGTCACGGATCTGCTTTTCTACAGCTTCTAATTCAGACTGCACCGCGAGCAACTCAGATTTGTTCTCATCTGCACAAAAAGGTAGATAACATACACCTGATATATTCGCCATTTTAACAGATGGACAGTAAGTTAGCAACTTAGTGGTTAGTGGTGTTGGGTAACGGCTTGAGACGCGTCTGTTCAACAGTCCTAGTTATAATTATGTGTTAAATGATGGTTCAAAACAGAATAAAAGGAGGAAATACGGAAAAAACACAAGGAAATACGAACCAATACGAGGCTTAGACAGCCACGACGCAGACAAACAAACTCACGGCAGACAGCGAGGCGGATAAATCAGTCGATCGCAGGGCGAGCATTAGTGAAGCAGTGTCTCGCTCTACGACCAACAACCGATGTTCTTACCGTATTTGCGGTTCCAGCCGTATAATGGCTTGAGACGCGTCTAATACGAGGTTAGACAGCCACGACGCAGACAAGCGCACAGCAGGCAACGAGACTGACAAAATCAGTCGATCGCAGGGCGAGCAGCAGTGAAGCGGTGTCTCGCTCTGCGACCAACAGTCCGAGTTGTAATTATGAGTTAAATGATGTTGCAGAACAGAATAAAAGAGAGAAATACGGAAAAATATGAAGCTAATACGAGGCTTAGACAGCCACGACGCAAACAGATGCACAGCTCACAGCAGGTAGCAAAGCGGAAGTAGCAAAAGTAGGAAGTAGAAGAGGGCTCAGGAATACAGGCAAGCAGGTAAAACCTTGTCTGTGGACATCGTTCATTCTAAAGCTAGAACGGATGACGTTATCGGATCCTAACTCTACCCCAGACCTAAACCTACCCCTAAACCTACCCCGTCACCTAACTGACGTTAAAGGTAAAGCGTCAGTTGTATGACGTCCCAGGATCGTCATATAACCGACGTTTAAGGGTACCCTAAAAAGGCGGATATTGACGTATGGTCAAAAGACGTCCCAAGACATCAATATATGACTTCTTGGGATGAGACTGTGTTAAGTTTAAGATGTTGTGTGGTGTCCAGTCTAAAGAATGCATAATAAAAGGCCCATAAGACTGTTAGTCAGTTATTGAAATGTCAGGTCATTTACTACCCTAACTAAAAAAGAGAGTTTCTCTTGAGTCTTGCCTATTATGGCATCCTGTTCTAAATGAGGGTTGGAAAAGGAAATTATTTTGATGCACCTCAGAGAAACCAATTTAAATTGCAGTAAGCAAACACATAACAGGATCACTTGAGATCTCTGTACTATGAAAATATTCCATCACTTTTTGATGGGAAGGTTTGCCTTTATGTTGCATGTATTATAATTAATGTATAGAGCTGTATGGGAAAACTGTGAGGTTAAAGGGGTCATCGGATGCCCATTTTCCACAAGTTGGTATGATTCTTTAGCGTCTACATGTAACGCTTGTAACATACTTTGGTTAAAATTCCTCAATGGTTGTGTAAAACACCTTTTTACCTCCTCAAAAACAGCTCTGCTCACAGTGACCCGTTTCGGTGCATGTCTCTTTAAATGATAATGAGCAACTACTCACCCAACCCCTCTCTTCCATGGGGGGTGTCACACAAGACACATAAAGTGCTGACAGAATACAAATGGCTGAGAGGGAAATATGCTAATACCGGACAGTCTGTCAGCGGTTGTGGGCGGAGCATAAGCAATATGACATCATATTGCTCAGAAAATCCAAACGGCTTGATTATTGAGAGTGTTTATGCTTGTTAAGGATAAAAAAAAAGGAGTGAATGGTTTTTTTTCATTATATTGTGGTTGTGTCCACCCACTGCAAAGACACATTTATATTCAAACACCATATAAAAGTGAATTTTGCATCTGATTACCCCTTTAATGCAAACAAACTAAAGACAAACACTCAAAATAGGCATTCAACGCAAAAATTGGGTTGCATCAAAAGTGGGCTAGGTTAAATCAGACCTACCTGTGTGGGTAAGGAAACCATGAGAAAACAGAGCAGCCAAAATAACATATGACGTGGAAAGCCTAAAGATAACAGAGTGACTTTACACTTGCACTCTTTTAAAAATCAGGATAAACCACTCTTCCCTATTCTGGTCTACTTTACAGAATGCTAAAATGTCCACACTCAGGCATTAATCTAAAAATAAACAGTGTTGTCTATGTCTGTCACTAAGACGCATGTGGTTCTCAGTCTGTTTGCAGACATGATCCTGCCATTTAAAAGTTTAGCTTGTGTTGCCATAGTTAAAGGATAATTCCTTTTTTAAGGAACTTTGAGTATTTAGCACTTTGAGTCTATTTTCTAGTTTGTTTTGGATGAACTAGAGTGGTGGACTTAGAAATTTTGACAATGGGTCCTGTCTCGACTTTTTGACCACTTTAGAATCGGCTCTGAGCGCTTCAGAGTGGCTGTCTGTGAGCATACTCAAACATGTCCTTAAAACAACCCATATCCTTCGTTTTCAAAACTGTGACACTCACCGAGTGGTTAGTGGTGTTCGTTTTTTGTATTTAGCATCAATGTTTGTGGGCAGTGGGACTGCAACAGTTAGCATTAAATCGCCTCAGATAAGTTAGAGTCCGAGGTACTTTACATATGGTTATTCGCAGTGTTGGGGGTAACTCATTACAAGTAACTTGAGTTACGTAATCAGATTACTTTTGCAAGTAACTAGTAAAGTAACGCATTACTTTTTCAATTTGCAACAAAATATCTGAGTTACTTTTTCAAATAAGTAACGCTAGTTACTTTTTCACATGTATGGACTGACAATTCTCCTGTCCTCATATTGATAGAAACAAAGTGAGGAGGTGGTTGTGTGTGTGTGTGTGTGTGTGTGTGTGTGTGTGTGTGTGTGTGTGTGTGTGTGTGTGTGTGTGTGTGTGTGTGTGTGTGTGTGTGCGTGCGTGCGCGTGCGTGCGTGCGTGCGTGCGTGCGTGCGTGCGTGCGGGCGGGCGGGCGTGCGTGCGTGCGTGTGCGTGCAGAGTAAACATGATGCTTATTGTAGTTCTAGACTAAATATGAACATGCATTTACTCATCTCACTTGCAGGAAAACATTCAGCATTCCTCAAAATGAATAAAAACAGTAAAATGCAATCTCAGAATTTTATGCAAAACTTTTATAATTAACTATAGTAAATTACACAAATATATTTTATGTATTTAATCTCAATTTATTAACCAATGCTGCTAACCTTCAATTATCTAATTCAACTATACTAATAGGCAAAAATTACTCAAGATTAGATGTAGAAATAAGCGTGTTGAACTTCCTTCTCCTGTATCCTATTGTTCTGTAATGAAGAATGGCTGAACAGTTTGTTTGAGCGGCGCCCTCTACTGTACAGGATTAAACATGCATTTCCTTGCATTTATCACTTTTGGTGTGAAAGGGCCTTAACATTTGCCAAAAATAGAACTTTTTTTGTTGTTATTAAAAAACAAACAAGCAAGCCCAGCCCAAATGAGAAAAAGTAATGCAAAAGTAATTTAACGCATTACTTTTCATAAAAAGTAACTAAGTAACGCAATTAGTTACTTTTTTTGGGAGTAACGCAATATTGTAATGCATTACTTTTAAAAGTAACTTTCCCCAACACTGATCTTAGATGACCCAGATGGGACTCGAACCCACAATCCTCAGCTCCGAAGTCCTGATCCATTAGACCACTGGGCCACAATTCCAAGATAGCTAAATGGGTACTTCCGCACAAGAATATTACAGTCATAGCATTAAATTATATTTTTAAATAGTATGTAGTACATTGCAAGAAGGTTTTTGATTATCTAGATGTAATCAAACAGTCTGTGAGTCAATTGCACAATGCTCAGCTCCAAAGTCTTGTCCCACAATTGCAGTTGTACTAGAACTGTTTGTATCTTGAAATATGTACAAGAATCCTTTCAGCAAGTGGCAACTAAATACTGTGACATTCTTGGCCTCATGCATAGTCTTAGATGACCCAGATGGGACTTGAAGCCACAATCCTCCAAATAGCTAAATGGATACTTCCGCAACAAGAATATTTCAGTCATAGCTTTAAATAATATTTTTAAATAGTAGGTAGAACATTGGAAGAAGGTTTTTGATTACCTAGATGTGAGTCAATTGCACAATGCTGAGCTCCAAAGTCTTGTCCCACAATTGCAGTTTTACTAGAGTAGTACTGCCATTCTAATAACCTGCATGTACATTGTAGGCACCCTCCACCACGAAAGACCTTTTAAACAACGCAAGTGTCAATGAAACCCTCAATACTCTTTTAGAACAAAGGTATTTCTTGTAAATCATTTCAAAGTTCAAATGACAACTGTCTGTATTTTTTTAAATATGTACAAGAATCCTTTCAGCAAGTGGCAATTAAAGACTGTGACATTCTTGGCCTCATGCCACAGATTTTCTGCACAATCTTAGATGTCCCAGATGGGACTCGAACCCACAATCCTCAGCTCCGAAGGCTGATGCCTTATCCATTAGGCCACTGTGCCACAATTCCAAGATAGCTAAATGGGTACTTCCGCACAAGAATATTACAGTCATAGCATTAAATTATATTTTTTAAATAGTATGTAGTACATTGCAAGAAGGTTTTTTGATTACCTAGATGTGAGTCAATTGCACAATGCTGAGCTCCAAAGTCTTGTCCCACAATTGCAGTTTTACTAGAGTAGTACTGCCATTCTAACCTGCATGTACATTGTAGGCACCCTCCACCACGAAAGACCTTTTAAAACAACGCAAGTGTCAATTAAATCCTCAATACTCTTTTAGAACAAAGGTATTTCTTGTAAATCATTTCAAGTATGTACTAAACTGTTTTGTTCTTAAATATGTACAAGAATCCTTTCAGCAAGTGGCAACTTAAATACTGTGACATTCTTGTCTCATGCATTAGTCTTAGATGACCCAGATGGGACTGAAGCCACAATCCTACCAATATGCTAATCATACTTCCGCATACAAGAATAGTAAATTTCAGTCAATAGACTTGTATAATTAATATTTTTAAATAGTATGTAGACATTGCAAGAAGGTTTTTGATTACCTAGATGTGAGTCAATTGCACAATGCTGAGCTCCAAAGTCTTGTCCCACAATTGCAGTTTTACTAGAGTAGTACTGCCATTCTAATAACCTGCATGTACATTGTAGGCACCCTCCACCACGAAAGACCTTTTAAACAACGCAAGTGTCAATGAAACCCTCAATACTCTTTTAGAACAAAGGTATTTCTTGTAAATCATTTCAAAGTTCAAATGACAACTGTCTGTATTTTTTTAAATATGTACAAGAATCCTTTCAGCAAGTGGCAATTAAAGACTGTGACATTCTTGGCCTCATTGCACAGATTTTCTGCACAATCTTAGATGTCCCAGATGGGACTCGAACCCACAATCTCAGCTCCGAAGGCTGATGTTATATTAGCAGGTCAATTAAACTAATTGGACATAGAAGAGATTATTAGATTAATTACTAGATGTAGTACATTGCAAAAGTTTTGATACCTGATGTGAGTCAATTGCACAATGCTGAGCTCCAAAGTCTTGTCCCACAATTGCAGTTTTACTAGAGTATATGCATTCTAACTGCATGTACATTGTAGGCACCCTCACACGAAAGACCTTTTAAACAACGCAAGTGTCAATAAATCTCATGATCTTTTAGACAAATGGTATTTCTTGGTAAATCATTCAATAGTTCAATGACAAACTCCTGTATTTTTAATATAAAATCTGTGCAGCAGGGCAATAAGACGTGAATTCTTGTGCTCATGTCACAGATTTCTGCACAATCTTAGATGACCAGTGGATCTGAACAAATCTCAGCTCGAGGTATGCCTTATCCATCAGCATGGCCACAATCCAAGATCTAAAAGGTTATTCGCAGAATATTACAGTCTGCATTAATTATATTTAATAGTTGTAGTACATTGCAGAAGTTTTGATTACCTAGATGTGATCAATTGCACAATGCTGAGCTCCAAAGTCTTGTCCCACAATTGCAGTTTTACTAGAGTAGTACTGTCATTCTAATAACCTGCATGTACATTGTAGGCACCCTCCACCACGAAAGACCTTTTAAACAACGCAAGTGTCAATGAAACCCTCAATACTCTTTTAGAACAAAGGTATTTCTTGTAAATCATTTCAAAGTTCAAATGACAACTGTCTTTATTTTTTTAAATATGTACAAGAATCCTTTCAGCAAGTGCAATTAAAGACTGTGACATTCTTGGCCTCATGTCACAGATTTTCTGCACAATCTTAGATGACCCAGATGGGACTCCACGAACACCCACAATTCTCAGCTACGAAGCTTTTTTTTAAATAGTAGTAGTACATTGCAAGAAGGTTTTTGATTATCTAGATGTAATCAAACAGTCTGTGAGTCAATTGCACAATGCTCAGCTCCAAAGTCTGTCCCACAATTGCAGTTGTATAGAACTGTTTGTATCTTGAAATATGTACAAGAATCCTTTAAGAAAGTGGCAACTAAATACTGTGACATTCTTGGCCTCATGCATAGTCTTAGGTGACCCAGATGGGACTTGAAGCCACAATCCTCCAAGATAGCTAAATGGGCACTTCCGGAACAAGAATATTTCAGTCATAGCTTTAAATAATATTTTTAAATAGTAGGTAGTACATTGGAAGAAGGTTTTTGATTACCTAGATGTGAGTCAATTGCACAATGCTGAGCTCCAAAGTCTTGTCCCACAATTGCAGTTTTACTAGAGTAGTACTGCCATTCTAATAACCTGCATGTACATTGTAGGCACCCTCCACCACGAAAGACCTTTTAAACAACAGTGTCAAATGAAATCCTCAATACTCTTTTAGAACAAAGGTATTTCTTGTAAATCATTTCAAAGTTCAAATGACAACTGTCTGTATTTTTTTAAATATGTACAAGAATCCTTTCAGCAAGTGGCAATTAAAGACTGTGACATTCTTGGCCTCATTTCCACAGATTTTCTGCACAATCTTAGATGACCCAGATGGGACTCGAACCCACAATCCTCAGCTCCGAAGGCTGATGCCTTATCCATTAGGCCACTGGGCCACAATTCCGAGATAGCTAAATGGGTTACTTCCCACAAGAATATTACAGTCATAGCATTAAATTATATTTTTAAATAGTATGTAGTACATTGCAAGAAGGTTTTTGATTATCTAGATGTAATCAAACAGTCTGTGAGTCAATTGCACAATGCTCAGCTCCAAAGTCATGTCCCACAATTGCAGTTGTATTAGAACTGTTTGTATCTTGAAATATGTACAAGAATCCTTTCAGCAAGTGGCAATAAATACTGTGACATTCTTGGCCTCATGCATAGTCTTAGATGACCCAGATGGGACTTGAACCAACAATCCTCCAAGATAGCTAAATGGGTACTTCCGCAACAAGAATATTTCAGTCATAGCTTTAAATAATATTTTTAAATAGTAGGTAGTACATTGGAAGAAGGTTTTTGATTACCTAGATGTGAGTCAATTGCACAATGCTGAGCTCCAAAGTCTTGTCCCACAATTGCAGTTTTACTAGAGTAGTACTGCATTCTAATAACCTGCATGTACATTGTAGGCACCCTCCACCACGAAAGACCTTTTAAACAATGCAAATGAAACCCTCAATACTCTTTTAGAACAAAGGTATTTCTTGTAAATCATTTCAAAGTTCAAATGACAACTGTCTGTATTTTTTTAAATATGTACAAGAATCCTTTCAGCAAGTGGCAATTAAAGACTGTGACATTCTTGGCCTCTTGCCACAGATTTTCTGCACAATCTTAGATGACCCAGATGGGACTCGAACCCACAATCCTAAGCTCCGAAGGCTGATGCCTTATCGATTAGGCCACTGGGCCACAATTCCAAGATAGCTAAATGGGTTCTTCCACCAAGAATATTACAGTCATAGCATTAAATTATATTTTTAAATAGTAGGTAGTACATTGCAAGAAGGTTTTTGATTATCTAGATGTAATCAAACAGTCTGTGAGTCAATTGCACAATGCTCAGCTCCAAAGTCTTGTCCCACAATTGCAGTTGTACTAGAACTGTTTGTATCTTGAAATATGTACAAGAATCCTTCAGCAGTGGCAACTAAATACTGTGACATTCTTGGCTCATCATAGTCTTAGATGACCCAGATGGGACTTGAGCCCAATCCTCCAAGATAGCAAATGGTACTTCGCAACAAGAATATTTCAGTCATACTTAAATAATATTTAATAGTAGGTAGTACATTGAAGAAGGTTTTTGATTACCTAGATGTGAGTCAATTGCCAATGCTGAGCTCCAAAGTCTTGTCCACAATTGCAGTTTACTAGAGTGTACTGTCATTCTAATAACCGCATGTACATTGTAGGCACCCTCCACCACGAAAGACCTTTTAACAAGCAATGTCAATGAAACCCTCAATACTCTTTAGAACAAAGTATTTCTTGTAAATCATTTCAAGTTCAAATGACAACTGCTTTATTTTTTTAAATAGTACAAGATCCTTTCAGCAAGTGGCAATTAAAGACTGGACATCTTGGCCTCATGTCACAGATTTTTGCACAATCTTAGATGACCAGATGGGACTCGAACCCACAATACCAGCTCCGAAGGCTTTTTTTAATATAGGTAGTACATTGCAGAAGGTTTTTGATTATCTAGATGTAATCAAACAGTCTGTGAGCAATTGCCAATGCCACTCCAAGTCTTGTCACAATTGCAGTTATAAATGTTTGTATCTTGAAATATGTACAAGAATCCTTCAGCAAGTGGCAACTAATACTGTGACATTTTGCCTCATGCATAGTTTGATACCCAGATGGACTTGAAGCACAATCCTCCAGATAGCTAAATGGGTACTCCGGAACAAGAATATTTCAGTCTAGCTTTAATAAATTTAAATATAGTAGTACATTGGAAGAAGGTTTTTGTTACTAGATGTGATCAATTGCACAATGCTGACTCCAAAGTCTTGTCCACATTGCAGTTTTACTAGAGTAGTACTGCATTCTAATAACCTGCATGTACATTGTAGCACCTCCACCACGAAAGACCTTAAACAATGCATGAAACCTCATACTCTTTTAAACAAGGTATTCTTGTAAATCATTCAAAGTTCAAATGACAACGTCTGTATTTTTTTAATATTACAAGAATCCTTCAGCAAGTGGCATTAAAGATGTGACATCTTGCCTCTGCACAGATTTTCTGCAATCTTAGAGACCCAGATGACTCGAACCCAAATCCCAGTCGAGTGATGCTATCCATTAGCCACGGGCACAATTCCAAGATAGCTAAATGGGTACTTCCACAAGAATATTACAGTCATAGCATAATTATTTTTTAAATAGTAGTAGTACATTGCAGAAGGTTTTGATTATCTAGATGTAATCAAACAGTCTGTGAGTCAATTGCACAATGCTCAGCTCCAAAGTCTTGTCCCACAATTGCAGTTGTACTAGACTGTTTGTATCTTGAAATATGTACAAGAATCCTTCAGCAAGTGCAATAAATACTGTGACATTCTTGCCTCAGCATAGTCTTAGATGACCCAGATGGACTTGAAGCCACAATCTCCAAGATAGCTAAATGGTACTTCCGCAACAAGAAATTTCAGTCATACTTTAAATATATTTTAAATAGTAGGTAGTACATTGAAGAAGTTTTTGATTACCTAGTGTGAGTCAATTGCACAATGCTGAGCTCCAAAGTCTTGTCCCACAATTGCAGTTTTACTAGAGTAGTACTGCATTCTAATAACCTGCATGTACATTGTAGCACCCTCCACCACGAAGACCTTTTAAACAACAGTGTCAATGAAACCTCAATACTCTTTTAGAACAAAGGTATTTCTTGTAAATCATTTCAAAGTTCAAATGACAACTGTCTTATTTTTAAATATGTACAGAATCCTTTCAGCAAGTGGCATTAAAGACTGTGACATTCTTGGCCTCATGTCACAGATTTTCTGCACAATCTTAGATGACCCAGATGACTCGAACCCACAATACTCAGCTCGAAGGCTTTTTAAATAGTAGTATACATTGCAAGAAGTTTTTGATACTAGATGTAATCAAACGTCTGTGAGTCATTGCACAATGCTCAGCTCCAAGTCTTGTCCCACAATTGCGTTGTCAGAACTGTTTGTATCTGAATATGTACAAATCCTTTCAGCAAGTGGCAATAATACGTGACATTCTTGCCTATGCATGTCTTAGATGACCCAGATGGGACTTGAACCACAATCCTCCAAGATAGCTAAAGGGACTCCGAACAAGAATATTTCATCATAGCTTTAAATAATATTTTAAATAGTAGGTAGTACATTGAAGAAGTTTTGATACTGATGTGAGTCAATTGCACAATGCTGACTCCAAAGTCTTGTCCACAATTGCAGTTTTACTAGAGTAGTACTGCCATCTAATAACGCATGTACATTGAGCACCCTCACACGAAAGACCTTTTAAACAGCAATGAAACCTCAATATCTTTTAGAACAAAGGTATTTCTTGTAATCATTTCAAAGTCAAATGACAACTGTCTGTATTTTTTTAATAGTACAAGATCCTTCAGCAAGTGCATTAAGACTGTGAATCTGCCTCTCAAGATTCGCCAACTAGATGACAATGGACCGACCAATCCCATCGAGGATGCTTATCTGGCCACTGGGCCACAATTCCAAGATAGCTAAATGGGTACTTCCCACAAGAATATTACAGTCATAGCATTAAATTATATTTTTTAAATAGTATGTAGTACATTGCAAGAAGGTTTTTGATTATCTAGATGTAATCAAACAGTCTGTGAGTCAATTGCACAATGCTCAGCTCCAAAGTCTTGTCCCACAATTGCAGTTGTATAGAACTGTTTGTATCTTGAAATATGTACAAGAATCCTTTCAGCAAGTGGCAATCTAAATACTGTGACATTCTTGGCCTCATGCATAGTCTTAGATGACCCAGATGGGACTTGAACCAACAATCCTCCAAGATAGCTAAATGGGTACTTCCGCAACAAGAATATTTCAGTCATAACTTTAAATAATATTTTTAAATAGTAGGTAGTACATTGGAAGAAGGTTTTTGATTACCTAGATGTGAGTCAATTGCACAATGCTGAGCTGCAAAGTCTTGTCCCACAATTGCAGTTTTACTAGAGTAGTACTGCCATTCTAATAACCTGCATGTACATTGTAGGCACCCTCCACCACGAAAGACCTTTTAAACAATGCAAATGAAACCCTCAATACTCTTTTAGAACAAAGGTATTTCTTGTAAATCATTTCAAAGTTCAAATGACAACTGTCTGTATTTTTTAAATATGTACAAGAATCCTTTCAGCAAGTGGCAATTAAAAGACTGTGACATTCTTGGCCTCTTGCCACAGATTTTCTGCACAATCTTAGATGACCCAGATGGGACTCGAACCCACAATCCTCAGCTCCGAAGGCTGATGCCTTATCCATTAGGCCACTGGGCCACAATTCCAAGATAGCTAAATGGGTACTTCCACCCAAGAATATTACAGTCATAGCATTAAATTATATTTTTAAATAGTAGGTAGTACATTGCAAGAAGGTTTTTGATTATCTAGATGTAATCAAACAGTCTGTGAGTCAATTGCACAATGCTCAGCTCCAAAGTCTTGTCCCACAATTGCAGTTGTACTAGAACTGTTTGTATCTTGAAATATGTACAAGAATCCTTTCAGCAAGTGGCAACTAAATACTGTGACATTCTTGGCCTCATGCATAGTCTTAGATGACCCAGATGGGACTTGAAGCCACAATCCTCCAAGATAGCTAAATGGGTACTTCCGCAACAAGAATATTTCAGTCATAACTTTAAATAATATTTTTAAATAGTAGGTAGTACATTGGAAGAAGGTTTTTGATTACCTAGATGTGAGTCAATTGCACAATGCTGAGCTCCAAAGTCTTGTCCCACAATTGCAGTTTTACTAGAGTTGTACTGTCATTCTAATAACCTGCATGTACATTGTAGGCACCCTCCACCACGAAAGACCTTTTAAACAACGCAAGTGTCAATGAAACCCTCAATACTCTTTTAGAACAAAGGTATTTCTTGTAAATCATTTCAAAGTTCAAATGACAACTGTCTTTATTTTTTAAATATGTACAAGAATCCTTTCAGCAAGTGGCAATTAAAGACTGTGACATTCTTGGCCTCATGTCACAGATTTTCTGCACAATCTTAGATGACCCAGATGGGACTCGAACCCACAATACTCAGCTCCGAAGGCTTTTTTTAAATAGTAGGTAGTACATTGCAAGAAGGTTTTTGATTATCTAGATGTAATCAAACAGTCTGTGAGTCAATTGCACAATGCTCAGCTCCAAAGTCTTGTCCCACAATTGCAGTTGTACTAGAACTGTTTGTATCTTGAAATATGTACAAGAATCCTTTCAGCAAGTGGCAACTCAATACTGTGACATTCTTGGCCTCATGCATAGTCTTAGATGACCCAGATGGACTTGAAGCCACAATCCTCCAAGATAGCTAAATGGGTACTTCCGGAACAAGAATATTTCAGTCATAGCTTTAAATAATATTTTTAAATAGTAGGTAGTACATTGGAAGAAGGTTTTTGATTACCTAGATGTGAGTCAATTGCACAATGCTGAGCTCCAAAGTCTTGTCGCACAATTGCAGTTTTACTAGAGTAGTACTGCCATTCTAATAACCTGCATGTACATTGTAGGCACCCTCCACCACGAAAGACCTTTTAAACAATGCAAATGAAACCTCAATACTCTTTTAGAACAAAGGTATTTCTTGTAAATCATTTCAAAGTTCAAATGACAACTGTCTGTATTTTTTTAAATATGTACAAGAATCCTTTCAGCAAGTGGCAATTAAAGACTGTGACATTCTTGGCCTCTTGCCACAGATTTTCTGCACAATCTTAGATGACCCAGATGGGACTCGAACCCACAATCCTCAGCTCCGAAGGCTGATGCCTTATCCATTAGGCCACTGGGCCACAATTCCAAGATAGCTAAATGGGTACTTCCACCCAAGAATATTACAGTCATAGCATTAAATTATATTTTTAAATAGTAGGTAGTACATTGCAAGAAGGTTTTTGATTATCTAGATGTAATCAAACAGTCTGTGAGTCAATTGCACAATGCTCAGCTCCAAAGTCTTGTCCCACAATTGCAGTTGTACTAGAACTGTTTGTATCTTGAAATATGTACAAGAATCCTTTCAGCAAGTGGCAACTAAATACTGTGACATTCTTGGCCTCATGCATAGTCTTAGATGACCCAGATGGGACTTGAAGCCACAATCCTCCAAGATAGCTAAATGGGTACTTCCGCAACAAGAATATTTCAGTCATAACTTTAAATAATATTTTTAAATAGTAGGTAGTACATTGGAAGAAGGTTTTTGATTACCTAGATGTGAGTCAATTGCACAATGCTGAGCTCCAAAGTCTTGTCCCACAATTGCAGTTTTACTAGAGTAGTACTGTATTCTAATAACCTGCATGTACATTGTAGGCACCCTCCACCACGAAAGACCTTTTAAACAACGCAAGTGTCAATGAAACCCTCAATACTCTTTTAGAACAAAGGTTAATTTCTTGTAAATCATTTCAAAGTTCAAATGACAACTGTCTTTATTTTTTTAAAATTGTACAAGAATCCTTTCAGCAAGTGGCAATTAAAGACTGTGACATTCTTGGCCTCATGTCACAGATTTTCTGCCAATCTTAGATGACCCAGATGGGACTCGATCCCACAATACTCAGCATCGAAGGCTTTTTTTAAATAGTAGGTAGTTACATTGCAAGAAGGTTTTTGATTATCTAATGTAATCAAACAGTCTTGAGTCATTGCACAATGCTCAGCTCCAAAGTCTGTACAATTGCGTTTTACTAGAACTGTTTGTAATCTTGAAATCATTAGTCAAAATCCTTTCACAATGCACTAAATATTGCATTTTGACTAGATAGTCTTGATACCAATGGAACCTTTCAAGCAGAATCACAAGATACTGTAATTGGCCTCCAACAAGATATTTTCAGTCATAGCTTGAACATAATTTCAAATAGTAGGTACATTGGCAAAAGGATTTTTGATACTTAATGTATTCAATTAGACATGAGAGCTCCAATCTTGTCCACAATTAGCAGTTTACTCAAAAGTAGTTACTGCCATTTAATACTGCATGTAACATTGTATGTACCCTCCACCACGAAAGACCTTTAAACAACGCAAGTGTCAATTAAACCTCAATACTCTTTTAGAACAAAGGTATTTCTTGTAAATCATTTCAAAGTTCAATGACAACTGTCTGTATTTATTTCAAATATGTACAAATCTTTACAATGTGCAATTTAACAGATGTACATTTTGACCTCATGTCACAGATTTCACTGCACATCTAGATGAACCCAATTGGGATACAAATCAAATCCTGTCGAAGGCTGATGACCTAATCCATTTGCCATGGCCAAATTCCGAATAGCTAAATGGTACTTCCGCACAAGATTACAGTCATAGCTAAATTAATTTTTAAATAGTATGAATACATTGCAAGAAGGTTTTTGATTATCTAGATGAATCAACCATCTTGAGTCAATGCACATCTAGCCAAATCTTGTCCAAATTGCAATTGTATTGAACATGTATTTGTATCTTAAATATTAAGAATCTTTCAGAAGTGAATTAATACTTGACATTCTGCCTCATCATGTTTAGATGACCCAGATGACTTGAACCCACAATCCTCAAATAGCTAAATGTACTTCGAACAAATATTTCATTAGCTTAAATAATTTTTAAATAGTAGTGTAATTTGAAAGTTTTGATTACCTGAGTGATAATTGACATGCTAGCTCAAAGTTTTCCCACAATCTTTACAGAGACTGCCATCAAACCTGCATGTCATTGTAAGGCACTCCACACGAAAGCTTAAAGATGCAAAGAAACCCTCATACTTTTAAAAAAGTATTTTGTATCATTTCAAAGTTAAATGAATTCTTATTTTTAAATTGTAAGAATCCTTCACAAGTCAATAAAGCTGTGACATTCTTGCTCTTGCACGATTTTCTGACAATTTAGATACCCAGAGGGACTAACCACATCCTAGCTCAAGGCTATCCTTATCCATTAGGCCTGGGCCACAATTCCAAGATAGCTAAATGGGTACTTCCACCAAGAATATTACAGTCATAGCTTAAATATATTTTTAAATAGTAGTAGTACATGAAGAAGTTTTTGATTATCTAAATGTAATCAAACAGTCGTGAGTCAATTGCACAATGCTCAGCTCCAAAGTCTTGTCCCACAATTGCAGTTGTACTAGAACTGTTTGTATCTTGAAATATGACAAGAATCCTTTCAGCAAGTGCATAAATACTGTGACATTCTTGCCTCATGCATAGTCTTAGATGACCCAGATGGACTTAAGCACATCCTCCAAGATACTAAATGGTATTCCGAACAAGATATTTCTCAACTTAAATAATATTTTTAAATAGTAGGTAGTACATTGGAAGAAGGTTTTTGATTACCTAGATGTGAGTCAATTGCACAATGCGAGCTCCAAAGTCTTGTCCCACAATTGCAGTTTTACTAGAGTTGTACTGTCATTCTAATAACCTGCATGTACATTGTAGGCACCCTCCACCACGAAAGACCTTTTAAACAACGCAAGTGTCAAGAAACCCTCAATACTCTTTTAGAACAAAGGTATTTCTTGTAAATCATTTCAAAGTTCAAATGACAACTGTCTTTATTTTTTTAAATATGTACAAGAATCCTTTCAGCAAGTGGCAATTAAAGACTGTGACATTCTTGGCCTCATGTCACAGATTTTCTGCACAATCTTAGATGACCCAGATGGGACTCGAACCCACAATACTCAGCTCCGAAGGCTTTTTTTAAATAGTAGGTAGTACATTGCAAGAAGGTTTTTGATTACTAGATGTAATCAAACAGTCTGTGAGTCAATTGCACAATGCTCAGCTCCAAAGTCTTGTCCCACAATTGCAGTTGTACTAGAACTGTTTGTATCTTGAAATATGTACAAGAATCCTTTCAGCAAGTGGCAACTCAATACTGTGACATTCTTGGCCTCATGCATAGTCTTAGATGACCCAGATGGACTTGAAGCCACAATCCTCCAAGATAGCTAAATGGGTACTTCCGGAACAAGAATATTTCAGTCATAGCTTTAAATAATATTTTTAAATAGTAGGTAGTACATTGGAAGAAGGTTTTTGATTACCTAGATGTGAGTCAATTGCACAATGCTGAGCTCCAAAGTCTTGTCGCACAATTGCAGTTTTACTAGAGTAGTACTGCCATTCTAATAACCTGCATGTACATTGTAGGCACCCTCCACCACGAAAGACCTTTTAAACAATGCAAATGAAACCTCAATACTCTTTTAGAACAAAGGTATTTCTTGTAAATCATTTCAAAGTTCAAATGACAACTGTCTGTATTTTTTTAAATATGTACAAGAATCCTTTCAGCAAGTGGCAATTAAAGACTGTGACATTCTTGGCCTCTTGCCACAGATTTTCTGCACAATCTTAGATGACCCAGATGGGACTCGAACCCACAATCCTCAGCTCCGAAGGCTGATGCCTTATCCATTAGGCCACTGGGCCACAATTCCAAGATAGCTAAATGGGTACTTCCGCACAAGAATATTACAGTCATAGCATTAAATTATATTTTTAAATAGTAGGTAGTACATTGCAAGAAGGTTTTTGATTATCTAGATGTAATCAAACAGTCTGTGAGTCAATTGCACAATGCTCAGCTCCAAAGTCTTGTCCCACAATTGCAGTTGTACTAGAACTGTTTGTATCTTGAAATATGTACAAGAATCCTTTCAGCAAGTGGCAACTAAATACTGTGACATTTGGCCTCATGCATAGTCTTAGATGACCCAGATGGACTTGAACCACAATCCTCCAAGATAGCTAAATGGTACTTCCGCAACAAAATATTTCAGTCATACTTTAATAATATTTTAAATAGTAGGTATACATTGGAAGAAGGTTTTGATTACAGATGTGAGTCATTGCACAATGCTGAGCTCCAAAGTCTTTCCCACAATGCAGTTTTACTAGAGTAGTACGCATTCTAAAACCTGCATGTACATTGTAGGCACCTCCACACGAAAGACTTAAACATGCAATGAAACCTCAATATCTTTTAGAACAAAGGTATTTCTTGTAATCATTTCAAAGTTCCAACTAAATGACAATCTGAATTTCTTAATACAATCCCCACAATTGCTAAGCTGTGCCATTTGCCTCCACAATTCAGAAGCTAAATGGGTACTTCGACCCAAAATATCAGTCATGCTTCAATTTTTTTAAATAGTAGGTAGTACATTGCAAGAAGGTTTTTGATTATCTAGATGTAATCAAACAGTCTGTGAGTCAATTGCACAATGCTCAGCTCCAAAGTCTTGTCCCACAATTGCAGTTGTACTAGAACTGTTTGTATCTTGAAATATGTACAAGAATCCTTTCAGCAAGTGGCAACTAATACTGTGACATTCTTGGCCTCATGCATAGTCTTAGATGACCCAGATGGGACTTGAAGCCACAATCCTCCAAGATAGCTAAATGGGTACTTCCGCAACAAGAATATTTCAGTCATAGCTTTAAATAATATTTTTAAATAGTAGGTAGTACATTGGAAGAAGGTTTTTGATTACCTAGATAGTGAGTCAATTGCACAATGCTGAGCTCCAAAGTCTTGTCCCACAATTGCAGTTTTACTAGAGTAGTACTGCCATTCTAATAACCTGCATGTACATTGTAGGCACCCTCCACCACGAAAGACCTTTTAAACAATGCAAATGAAACCCTCAATACTCTTTTAGAACAAAGGTATTTCTTGTAAATCATTTCAAAGTTCAAATGACAACTGTCTGTATTTTTTAAATATGTACAAGAATCCTTTCAGCAAGTGGCAATTAAAGACTGTGACATTCTTGGCCTCTTGCCACAGATTTTCTGCACAATCTTAGATGACCCAGATGGGACTCGAACCCACAATCCTCAGCTCCGAAGGCTGATGCCTTATCATTAGGCCACTGGGCCACAATTCCAAGATAGCTAAATGGGTTTCCACCAAGAATATTACAGTCATAGCATTAAATTATATTTTTAAATAGTAGGTAGTACATTGCAAGAAGGTTTTTGATTATCTAGATGTAATCAAACAGTCTGTGAGTCAATTGCACAATGCTCAGCTCCAAAGTCTTGTCCCACAATTGCAGTTGTACTAGAACTGTTTGTATCTTGAAATATGTACAAGAATCCTTTCAGCAAGTGGCAACTAAATACTGTGACATTCTTGGCCTCATGCATAGTCTTAGATGACCCAGATGGGACTTGAAGCCACAATCCTCCAAGATAGCTAAATGGGTACTTCCGCAACAAGAATATTTCAGTCATAACTTTAAATAATATTTTTAAATAGTAGGTAGTACATTGGAAGAAGGTTTTTGATTACCTAGATGTGAGTCAATTGCACAATGCTGAGCTCCAAAGTCTTGTCCCACAATTGCAGTTTTACTAGAGTAGTACTGTCATTCTAATAACCTGCATGTACATTGTAGGCACCCTCCACCACGAAAGACCTTTTAAACAACGCAAGTGTCAAGAAACCCTCAATACTCTTTTAGAACAAAGGTATTTCTTGTAAATCATTTCAAAGTTCAAATGACAACTGTCTTTATTTTTTTAAATATGTACAAGAATCCTTTCAGCAAGTGGCAATTAAAGACTGTGACATTCTTGGCCTCATGTCACAGATTTTCTGCACAATCTTAGATGACCCAGATGGGACTCGAACCCACAATACTCAGCTCCGAAGGCTTTTTTTAAATAGTAGGTTTGTACATTGCAAGAAGGTTTTTGATTATCTAGATGTAATCAAACAGTCTGTGAGTCAATTGCACAATGCTCAGCTCCAAAGTCTTGTCCCACAATTGCAGTTGTACTAGAACTGTTTGTATCTTGAAATATGTACAAGAATCCTTTCAGCAAGTGGCAACTAAATACTGTGACATTCTTGGCCTCATGCATAGTCTTAGATGACCCAGATGGACTTGAACCAACAATCCTCCAAGATAGCTAAATGGGTACTTCCGCAACAAGAATATTTCAGTCATAGCTTTAATAATATTTTTAAATAGTAGGTAGTACATTGGAAGAAGGTTTTTGATTACCTAGATGTGAGTCAATTGCACAATGCTGAGCTCCAAAGTCTTGTCCCACAATTGCAGTTTTACTAGAGTAGTACTGCCATTCTAATAACCTGCATGTACATTGTAGGCACCCTCCACCACGAAAGACCTTTTAAACAATGCAAATGAAACCCTCAATACTCTTTTAGAACAAAGGTATTTCTTGTAAATCATTTCAAAGTTCAAATGACAACTGTCTGTATTTTTTTAAATATGTACAAGAATCCTTTCAGCAAGTGGCAATTAAAGACTGTGACATTCTTGGCCTCTTTCCACAGATTTTCTGCACAATCTTAGATGACCCAGATGGGACTCGAACCCACAATCCTCAGCTCCGAAGGCTGATGCCTTATCGATTAGGCCACTGGGCCACAATTCCAAGATAGCTAAATGGGTATCTTCCACCCAAGAATATTACAGTCATAGCATTAAATTATATTTTTAAATAGTAGGTAGTACATTGCAAGAAGGTTTTTGATTATCTAGATGTAATCAAACAGTCTGTGAGTCAATTGCACAATGCTCAGCTCCAAAGTCTTGTCCCACAATTGCAGTTGTACTAGAACTGTTTGTATCTTGAAATATGTACAAGAATCCTTTCAGCAAGTGGCAACTAAAAGTACTTGCTCTCAATTCTGCAATTAGAAATGTTGTAACTTTACAAGCTAGTACTAATCGTCATTTGCACTAATCAGTAACGATACTTTAAAGATTATGTCAACAATATTGAAGTACTTTACTAATGAACGTACTTTTTCAGCTATGACTAAATATCCTTACTCCTCATTGTAGAACAATGAGAGAGTGGTGACTGTGATGTAGTGTTTGTAGTTGTGTTTGTGTTTTGTAGTTTGTAAAGTGATTGTGTGTGTGTGTGTGTGTGTTGGTAGAGTGTGTTTGATTATGTGTGGTCGTTGGCTGCGGTGCTGGTTCTCGTCTGTCTCGTCTCGTGTGCGTGCCGTCGTGGTTGCTGCAGATAAACTGATGCTTATTGTATCTAATAATTAACATGCATTTACATCCACTGCGGACATTCACATTCCTAAGATAAACAGAATCAATTAAATTTCAAACTTTTATAATAATATAGCTAAATTACACATATATTGATTAAATTGATTTTCCATTGCTAATCATTACTAATTCATACTTACTAAAGGCAAATTACCGTTGATGTGAAAACAGAAATCTATGACTAGAAGCCCTATGCGTGGAAACCGGATCGCCGATCTTGAACCGGCGATTCCTAGTTTATTGCGCAGCAGATTAGATCCAGACATGTGACATTTTCCGTCTAATGCCGGACCATCAAAAATAGGCTTTCACAAGTAAGTCTAATATTACGTACATGTTGTATTTTGAATAAATATTACCAATAATTAAGAGCAAGAATTGTATTATGTACGAACATTGAAATCTGTCTGAACTTTACGCTGAGGTGATAACTGTTAGTAATAACTACAAATTAGTCTAAGATCCATTAAACGCCTTTAGTTATTGTTCCAGTTTGAGAGTTGTAATCAGCATATAGGTCACATAAGTCTATCCACCATCAGTTATATACCTATTACATCAAGCAATTGTATTGATACTTAAAAATCTCTGTGTAAAATTACGTATTAACTTACATCATTACCTTGTAAGTTAATGAATAGTTTGGTAATTTTCATCCACATCAATCAATAAAAAGTAAGCTATGTTGTAAGACATGTAAATTTAGCACTATGCAAGATTAGCTGAAAGTTGAACCAATTTCAAATTTTTAGCTCAATTGGTGATTCAGGTACTTTTGTTGTGAATTAATGTTGCTTATTTAAGAAGGAAAGAGTAAAGAATGAAATATACTTGAAAGGAGAAGAAAGAATTTAAGAAGGATCCATTACTAATTTTTGAAAATCTGATGTATAACGTACAACATGCCATGTCAATATAAATTCTACTTTGATATTAACTTTATTTATTTTAATTTTATAATGCAATTTGAATACCTATGCTTGAAGTAAAACAGGGGAAAAAAAACTTCAAAGAATTGTAAATAATTATGTACATTTTAATTATAAATGAATACTTGACAAGAAATTGTAATCTTGGCCCCGCTTGCCTATTTAGTCATGTTAACATTTTATTTAAAATAAGAATCTTGCCCCCCCAAAAAGATTTACAAAGGTCATTCCCAAATTTTAAAAATTTTGTAATTTGAATTCAAATGACAAGCTTTTTTTTTAAAGTCCTCACAATGAATTAAGTGTGCACTTCGATACAATTTTTCATTTAATACCAATGAACTGAACCCAACTTCGAAGGTTTTTTAATGTAGTAAATTCAAAGGTTTGAATTAATTTAAATTGTGAGTCAATTTGCAAATTTCACTAAAGTCTTGTCCAATTGCAGTGTACAGATTTTCTAAACATTAATCTGATATGGCCACCATCCTGACAATTTTACATTATCCTAATACCCTTAGATCAAATTTCTAAAACAAAATTTTTTAAAACAAGTCTTAATAAATTTTTAAATTTTAATATTTGAAAAGTTTAGTAGATTAAATTTGAACCTGGCTAAAGTTGTAATGCATTTAAAGGTCTGCTTCCACAATGCATTCTCTAGGACTTCTACTGAACCCTTTTAAAACCAGAGAACCTTATACACTTTGCCAAGATATTTTGTAACTTTTAAATTAAACAATTGTAATTATTTTTTTAAAATGTACAAAACTTTCAGAGTATTAAAACTGTACAATTTGTTCCATGCAAGAATTTTAAATCTTGACTGTGTTTTACAATCAGTACCTTTTTCAATGCCTCACAAGAAAATTTATATTGCCCCGAATTCTAACCAAAATTTTCAAAATGCGAAATTCAATTTATTTTTGAAAAAATGGAGTAATTAAAGTTATTTTTATTTAAATTTTTAAAATTTTTTTAGTTGTTGTTTTGAATTTTAAGATGTTTCAATTTTTACTTATATCCATGCATGCTAACCGGGGCTTCCCCCAGGCCCTTTGGGCTTGCAAAAGAAATCATTTTCCCTAAATAAATTATTGAAACAATAATTAATTGGAAATTCAAATTTTTTTAAATGTAAGTATTAAATGCGAAATTCATTTTCCTAATGTAAATTTCTAATAGAGATTGTAAAATGCGTTTTTTCAACTATCAAACCTTTTTAATAAAACACCAAATTTTTAAATAAGGAATTCAATAAATTTTTTAAATTAAGAATTTATTTTTAAAATCAAAACACTCAATGTCATTTCTAAAATTGTAAAATTTTAAAGCAAATATTGAATTTTAGTAGATGCCCTCAAAATACAGTCCAAGTAACCAAATCTTCAGGGTGGGTTAAATTTCCCAAAAATCAGATTATAAATGTTCAATAATTTAAATTTAAATGATTATACTTGAAGAGTTTATTCAAGTTTAATAAGTGGAAGTCAACATGATTAACTCAAATGTCGATTCCACAAATTTCTTTTGATTTTTTTCAAATATAATAAGAACTTATAATGGATAAAACAGGTAGCTTCCTAAATATTTTAAACTTTACGGTATTAGCATTACAAGAATTACAATTGGATTAAAAAATTTTAACTACTTAAACTAAATTTTGAAACTAGTCGCATTCCAAATTCACTAAATTTATTCAATGACTGTTTTAAATACAATTAGTTCAACTTTTGATCAAATTCCCAATAATTTAAATGAATGAAACTTCTTTAAGCGGTTTTTTGACTCAAATTCAAATAGTGTGTGTTTTTAAAGATGTAAATTCTTACAAAGTTAAATTTTTTTAATAAAAGAACGTTTAAATAATTAAGAATTTTGGTACAATTAAAAATTGTTGGGTTTTTTAGAAAACTAAAAGTATTTTAAAAAAATTTAAATTTTTAAAAATATTCTTCCAAAATACTTAAATTTTTTTAATAATTAAACACTGCTAACCTTCAATTATCTAATTCAACTATACTAATAGGCAAAAATTACTCAAGATTAGATGTAGAAATAAGCATAGAAATCATATAGAGACTAGAAGCCCTATTGGCCGCTGGAAACCGAGAAATCCGGCCGCCATCTTGAACCGGTCGTATTCCTAGTTTCATTGCGTGGCAGCAGATTAGATGCCAGAGCATTGTGGAGCATTTTCCTGTTCTAATCGCCGGACCATCAAAAAATAGGGCTTTTCACAAGTAAGTCTTAATATTACCGTACTATTGGTTGTATTTTGTGAATAGAATATTACCAGATAATTGAGAAGGAGCAAGGATATTTGCTATTACTGTACTGAAATCATTGTGAAATGCTGTTTACTGCATCAGCCGGTGTTCACCCGGCATGGAGAGGTGAAGTAACTGTTAAAGTAATAATTACAAGAGCTTCTAGGTTATCAGATAAGCAGCATTAAACTGCCCTGTTGTGTAGGTTATTTGTGTTTGCGCACGTGATATCAGGAAGCAATGTAGCCTAACGTTAATACACGCATAAACAGCGATGCACAAATTGAGTTACCCCTCCAACTTCTAGTTTTATTGATAACCTATATCTTATCACATGCGATTTGGCTATTGATATTACAGAAGTCCTGTGGTAAAATTACATCATTAACTTACTCCATCTACCCTTGTAAAGTTAATCCGAATAGGGCTTTGGTCTCGACATTTTCCCCTCCCACATCCACATACAATAAAAAAAGTATAGGCTTAATGTTGTCCAAACTTAATAGAAATTACTGATGCAAACACGTTGAAAAGCGATCTTCTCAATTTTTATTACAGGTGGCTGCATTCGGTGGATTCGCGGCTGCTGTGTGTGTGTGTGTGTGTGTGTGTGTGTGTGTGTGTGTGTGTGTGTGAGAGAGAGAGAGAGAGAGAGAGAGAGAGAGAGAGAGAGAGAGAGAGAGAGAGAGAGAGAGAGAGAGAGAGAGAGAGAGAGAGAGAGAGAGAGAGAGAGAGAGACTGTCTGTTCGTGTTTGTTTGTGTGTCTGTTCGTGTGTATGTGCGTGTCACATACCATACATTGTTTCTTCAACTTATTAAAATATCTTACTTTACTGCAACTATTTGTTTCTGCTTCTTTATTATATTTATAGTGTGTGATTTATCAAATACATTATATCCTTCATCACATATATTGTGTCTGGTCACTTTATAAATTATATCAGAATATTATATTACTGTTAAGCCTACTATGGATATTAAAATACGCCGAACCATGTGTCCTGTTATAGCTACATGAATTACCTTTGCAGGAAAAAAAAAACGTGTGGAAATCAGTTCAGTATTCAGTGAGATATGATTAATTTAATGCGCTGACAGCTCATTTCACCTGCCATTCAGATTACACTGAGCGGAGCGGATGACCGGTTTAAGATGGCGGCTCCAATTCTCGTCCGTGCCAATAGGCAGTAGCACTCAATAGGGCGTCTACCTATATGATGTCTATGGAAATAAGCGTGTTGAACTTCCTTCTCCTGTATCCTATTGTTCTGTAATGAAGAATGGCTGAACAGTTTGTTTGAGCGGCGCCCTCTACTGTACAGGATTAAACATGCATTTCCTTGCATTTATCACTTTTGGTGTGAAAGGGCCTTAACATTTGCCAAATATAGAACTTTTTTTGTTGTTATTAAAAAACAAACAAGCAAGCCCAGCCCAAATGAGAAAAAGTAATGCAAAAGTAATTTAACGCATTACTTTTCATAAAAAGTAACTAAGTAACGCAATTAGTTACTTTTTTTGGGAGTAACGCAATATTGTAATGCATTACTTTTAAAAGTAACTTTCCCCAACACTGGTTATTCGTTAACCGGTTATAACTGATGTTTGAAACACTGTATGCGTCTACCAAATTAATAAATGTAACACGAGAATAGACTGATATGTCCCACATTGGAGTGTTAATATATTTTTAGCATTTGTAATATACCATTTTGAACATCAACAGATGGGTTGTACTTTTCAGCAGCTTTGCAGTGAATGTAGTAGCCATATAGACTGTAAACAGTAGCCTAGTCTGCCAGTCGATCTTGTAACGTTACAGATAGCTGAGGCTGCTTGACTGAAGACGGCTCAGTCTCACACAAACCCCTTTTACCCATATATGGATTGGCCAGAAGGTGGGCGGGGTTAGGCTTTCCCAAGATTTTCAAAGATGGCGCCCATACCCCCCATAAACGGCTTCAAAACCGTTATTCAGAAAGTCTATGGGTGACGTCACAGACGCTTTGTCCATTTTCTTTACACTGTGTACATCTTAAAGGGAGGAGAAAGAGTCAGATTGGTGAGCACATATCATGACCTCTGTTCATGTGCCATCCATTTTTTATTAAACCAAAAAATATAAGTGCTTGAGCTTAAGATATAACCAAGCAGTGAGTGCCATTGCTTACTGTAATGCAGTTATATGTTGTGGGATGGAGGATGTGGGAACCAGCAAACGTTCAAGACACAATTTAATAATAAAATAAACAAATACAAAACGAAAGTAAAAGACAGCAGCCCCTCACAGACAACTGCTGTCACATAATAAAACATAAAGCACAACATAAGACCAGGCCTGTTCCTCTCTCAATCTTCATTTCACTCCTTCTTTATGCTTCCGCTCCTCCATGAGAGATACGAGACCGGTGAGTCGTTTAGGTGTCGCTCATTTTCAATCACGCCACCGGCCTCGCGCCATTCTTCTCTTGGCCCTCTGCCTCGTCCTGCTCGCCACATTTACATATGTGTCCTATCATTTCCCAAGAGGATATGGGTTTATGGAAATGTGCTTCTTTTTTGAGAGGGTTAGATTTCACAAGTTCAATTAAAGTTTAATCAGATTTGGTGTGTGTGTGATAAGAGATCTCTTAGCGCAGAGGCGGCAATCTTCATTCCCAGAATTCGTTATCTTTTTTGGAGTGTCTGCAGGATCCTGAGAGCTGTTACATCTTTCTGCAGAAATGATAGATGCTGTATTATATCCCTTATCTAATATATCTCTGTTGCTGGACAGTGAACTAAAGAGCATAATCTGTGATTCTATTTAAAATGAATAAATGTCATTCCTTATTATTTAGAGTGGTAATCATTTCTCTGTTTCAGTATATTAGTGTGATCTGATTCCATGACATTCCATGACGAGGGGCATGTTACATTGTGTGTTTTTATTGTCAAAAGTCAGTATGGCTGTTGAAGGTGAAAATAAAAGCCTGCAAATTTAAAGGCTTAGTCTATCTTGCATCATTTGAACTGAGTAGTGGAGTGGCAATTGGGAGAGTCGGGACTTTTCCCAGTGGGCCAGTAGTGTTTCGAGGCCGTGAGGGCCAGTCTGGTAATAGTTATACATTGCAAGTTCTTAGCAACAGCATCCGGAGGCCTAGTGTGCGCCAGCTGCCCGCTGGTCAAACTTATGGAAAGGCAAAAAAGGAAAGGGAAAGATGGCGCTGAGGAGGCAGCGAAATGCTCCAAAATAACGGACATACAGTATTCCGGGCATCAACAAGCAAAGATACTACAGGTGAATTAAGCTAAATCCCACAGATGGAAATTAGCACCAGCTACCAGCCAGCCAAAAGCTTGTGAAATTTGAAAGTAGCTCGGTGGTAAATATGAGACAAATTATTGGTTGAGTGGCTCTTGAATTTGTCCTTCAGTGGTTGGCAGATGTTCCTAGTTTTAAAATGAGCAACTTCCCTTGGCTGGTGCTATGTTAAGTGTATAAGGATTATGACGCTAACACTAGCAGAAGCTAATGCATGTTCGAGCAAGGTGACCGTGAAAATGGACCCTTTTCAACAAGGTGATAACGACGCGTTTTAACGGTCATCATCAGCATTGTAAATCCTGCAAAGTTTTTTTATATATTAATTTTTTAAAATATTTATTTACATTTATAACACTATACTTTATATTATATTACCTTTGTATCAAATTACAAAAAATAGTTAATGCTGCTGTGAGAGTGTTTCTAATAGAGCGGCTGTGGGAGTGATGACAAATTGACATATTTCTCTATTCTGACTGCCGTTATCAATATCTCGCTATTTTTTTCCTCTTTTTGAAAGTTGTGAAAGTTTGTTGTACAGGTGGCCTCCTCCGGTGCTAATTAGGACAGCTGCAGGGTCATCAGCTGGACGCCGCCGTTCATAGATGTTTCGCCCCCACGACCAGTACATCTCCAGGCGGGGGGGCCGGAGGCATGCTGGGGACGTCTCCCCGCCACCCCCTGCAGCTGTCATTACTGGGGTGATGCTCCCCACCCCATCTCTTTCCTCCTCAACCAAAGCCAGTAGCTCCCTTTCTCCGCTTCCTCTCCCAGCACCCCCGTGGCTTTCTTCAGCCGTGAGCCTGTTACGTCCACTCCACGTAGCAGCTGGACTGCCGCTTTGCCCATGAAGCCTCGACAGCCGATCTCCACCGGGTGAACCGTTGCTTTCCAGCCAGCGTCTTTGCACTTTGCTGCTAACTCGGCGTACTTCTGATGCTTCATTTCGTGGGCTGCTGCCATATTCTCCTCCCAGGGGATAGTTAGCTCGATGAGGAGGGCTCGCTTCGGCCCTGTGGACCACATGACTATGTCTGGTCGGAGAGTGGTAGTCATGATCTCTCTTGGAAAGACCAGCTGTTTCCTAAGGTCTGCCAGCATCTGCCACTCTTTACCAGGTGCGAGCATGCTGGTCTTCTTCTGGGCAGGCAATAGGTGTGTACCGCCAGGCTTTACAAATCCTGTCAGGGCATGACAGGATTGCCGGTCATGCCGGTGACTGGTTTGCTGCAACCCTACCGCCCTCCAGAATCTCAGTCAGTTTGGTCAGGATTGCATCATGGTGCCACCTGAAGCGTCCCTGGGTCAGTGCCACTCTACATCCCGACAAAGTGTGTCGGAGACTTGCCTTGGCGCTCCCGCACAGATGACAGCCCACTTCTTCGCCATACCACAGTGTGAGGTTCCTAGGGCATGGAAGGGTGTCGTAGGTCGCCCTTAACAGGAAACTGAGCCTGGATTGAGGTGTCCTCCAGATGTCCGCCCAGGTAATACGCCTGTTGATGGTAGCATCCCATCTCGTCCAGGCTCCTTGCGTGCCCTGGGATATTGCTTTCAGATGGAAGCGATCCTTCTCCAGTCTGGTGATTTCGTCCACCACCATTGTCTTCTGCTGTCTCTTGGTGGCTTTGGACCAGAATTGCCGCGCTTCTCCCCAGCCCAGCCCAGCACGACTGGTCTGGACCGCCCCCATCACTTCTCGGTGTTGCAGACTGGAGATGGCACGCTCCACTTCCCCCTGCGCCTTCCATTTGCGGCCTGTGCGGATGGGGACATTCGCACTCCTTACGAGCGGGTCTGCTAAGTTCTTTAGATCCAGCACAAGACGAGCCTTTTCCTGCTTATATCCTAGGCTGATGGATTTGAAAGGGAGCTCGAGCACGCTCCGACCGAAGAGACCTGCGTCTGAAAAGCATCGGGGCAAGCCTAGCCACTTGCAGATGTAGTTGTTGGCTAGGCTATCCATTCTGCTGACATGTGATGACGCGATTTCGCAGACCTTAAGGGGCCACAGTATGCCTTGGTACAGGATGTGCTGATAGCACCACACCTTATGCTTCCCGGGCAGTTGACTTTGCTCGATCTTTGCCAGCCCTTCTGCGAGTTGATGTTTGGTTATCTTTCCCATCTGCCTGTCTGACAATTCTGCCGTATACAGCCACCCCAGGCTTCGCAGTGGTTTTTCGTCCAGCCGTGGAATGGGCTCCCCTTCTACGACAAAGCTGTCCTGGACTTGCACTGTGCCTTTCCTTATTGACAGGCTTCTTGATTTTTCCACCTTGACCTTCATCCTCGCCCATGTGAGAAGTTCATCAAAGCACCTGAGGAGCCTGGTAGTACAAGTAGCCGTTTGCAGGATGCTTGTCACATTGTCCATGTAGCTCCTCAGGGGTGGTAGCCTCACGCCCGATGATAATTTGATACCTCCAACTACCTACCTGGCCCCTATGAGGAGATGGCGCATCCCATCGCAATTCCACGTTCTAGCTGCTGCCATCCTGTTGTGTAGTCCTCTAGCGTGAAACACATATGCAGGTTGCTGAAGTATCTGGCGATGATGTTCTTTACACCACCCGGGACATGGAAGAACTCCAAGGCGAAGTCAATCAATCTGTGTGGAACTGACCCATATGCGTTGGCCAGGTCCAACCATACCACATGCACATCACTCCTCTCTCTCCTGGTGCGCTGGATCTGATTCCAAATCAGAGAAGAGTGCTCAATGCATCCTTGAAAGCCCGGAATTCCAGCCTTTTGGCAGCCTGTATCGATGTACCCATTTGCCATGAGAAAGTTCGTCATTCTCTTTGCCAAAACAGAAAAGAAAACCTTTCCCTCTACATTCAACAAGGCAATGCTTCTGAACTGGCTGATGGTCTGGGAGTTCTGCTCCTTGGGAATAAATACACCGATTGCTTGCTGCCACTCGGCTGGGACTTGCTGCTTCCTCCAAGCTGTTTTCATTAGCTTCCACAGTGCCTTGTCTACCTGCGGGCAGTTCTTGTAAAGCTTGTAGGGAAGCCCATTCGGCCCTGGGGCTGATGCTGACCTCGCCTTCTTGATCACCTACTCCACTTCTCGCAACTTAGGTGGAGAACTGTCGAACGGTAAAGTTGGGGGGGCTGGCCGTGGTACATACCCTGGCGAACGAAGCTGTAATTTTCGTTTGACGTCACTATACTGGCTCTTGATGTATTGCTCCAGCTCGTCCTTGCTGACGTTCAACTTGCCACTTCTCTTCTCATCCAACAACTGCCGGACATACTTGAAGGGATCTCTAAAAAAGTTGGTTCTTTCTTTCTCTCTCCTCTTCCTCCTCCTTCTAATCCTCTCCACTCTCCTCAGCCTGGCGAGGTTTTGTCTGACCTCTTCCCACAGGACCTTCAGGCCTTCCTTCTCCTGCGATGCGGCCTTCCTCCAATTCCGACGGAGCTGGCGCCTTGCTTTAACGAGCTGTTAGATCTCTCTCTCACTTCTTCCTTTGGCTGGGGCTGCGAGCTCTTTCTTACTGACCTCGCCAAACCTCTCTCTGCATACCTCGAAGATGATGTCCCCAATGATGTTCAGTTTGCTCTCGACGCTCCCTCTCAACGCCACCTCCAACAGTTGGCTCACGTCAGCATCCAGACTCTGCCACGCCACCCGGTCATTCGCTTTTGTCAGTCAGCCTACCTGGCTGCTTTGTTACTGGCTTTGTCGGGTGTGCCTCTGTCCTCGTGTTTGCAGGGTACCTTCTCCATCATGGGGTTTCCTTCTGCCACCTCCGGAGACTCAGCACCAATGGGTCCTGCAGCACTGTGGTTACACTCCCGGCTTCTGGACCCTGTCGTCTGACCTGCTTCCTGAGCAGTGCGAGATTGCTGGTCTGCCTGCTTCATACACTTACATGGAGTTCCCATGTAAGTACACTGTTAATACAGTATTGCACAGAGGTTTTGGTTTTGCATATTACAGAGTAAGTTATGACCATTTTACACTTTATATGAAGTGGACAGTTCCTGAGGAGTTACCATGTAAGTACACTGTTAATGTGTTGCACAGAGGTTTGGGTTTTGCATATTACAGAGTAAGTTATGACCGTTTTACACTTTATATTAAGTGGACAGTTCCTGAGGAGTTACCATGTAAGTACACTGTTAATACAGTGTTGCACATAGGTTTGGGTTTTGCATAATACACAGTAAGTTATGACCGTTTTACACTTTATATTAAGTGGACAGTTCCTGAGGAGTTACCATGTAAGTACACTGTTAATACAGTGTTGCACAGAGGTTTGGGTTTTGCATAATAAACAGTAAGTTATGACAGTTTAACACATTGTATCAAGAGCAGAGTTCCTGAGGAGTTACCATGTAAGTACACTAGTACCACATGGGAAAACTTTAGCTGTAATTCAACATAAGTCCTGCCGGTCATGTAGTAAATACATGGTACACATATGAATCATCATGGTTTCAGTGTGTTCTTACTACAGTATGGAAGACTGCGTGTGGAAGTGGAACAACTTGTGTGAATACATATTGTTGAAATGTAGTTACATAATGCCTGTTACACATGTGTGCTTACTGCAGATGAAAAAGTGTTGTTACCAATGTCCTGTTACACATTTGTACTTACACATACCTTTCAGTTAACATTCAGTTACAACTTACCATATGTAGTTACACAAATATTACAGTTGTAAATACTATGTACCAATGTGTATTTACACTGTAGTTACATACGAAGTACATATCTAGTAACCATGTAAGTTCACAGGTATTAGGGCCACTTAATATAAAATGTGACCACGAAATATCCCGGTAGATGTTTTGGTCCCACTCCGCCCCTGTTTGAACTCAGTCAGTAACCAGCAAAGTAACAGTCTGTCTTGTACGTCCAGCAGAATCTGATCTCCCAGGAGGCTAGCAGATATTATAGAGACAATACGCTTTGGCATCAGGCCAGCCAGATTGTTAGCCTCGGGCCTTCAATAAAAGGTATGGCACATCACTGTAATGTATTCCATTGTCTCTTGTCTGACATCTTTCCGAGCAAGAGGTTTGGAGGTGGGGAAAGAGTGCATCCTGCATTTGAAATTCACTTCAAACTCACTGATTTCCGCCTATATCAGCAAAACGGTGCTAAAGTCTTGGATGCGTTCCAACGTGTCAGCTCCTGGAGTAGATGGCATATGAAAATGGCAAAAAACTGAACTGCTCAATAATGTAATGCATTCATTAGCCTATATGTTTTCTTTGCACTTGCACCCAAGGATTTGGCTGCAACACATTTTGTCAAGTTTCACAGATGTTTTAAGATGCATCATAAGTTTAGAATTTTTTTGTGTCTGAAGTCCAAATATTTTTCGGGGCTACTGTATGTGTTACTTTTATCCAAAAAATAAGCGAACAATGATACAGTACCTAATGGAAAAGAACACAAAAATGTTTCAAATTATACATCAGAATATTGATGTATTTGGTAAAGAAATACGCTTTTTTTTCTTTAGACAACCTAATTAACATATCATTCTGACTAACAATACACAAAATTACACTTTACAACCAGCAATGATTGCTCTGAAAACAGTATTGACATTTCATGCAATTCAAAACTTAAATGACCCGATCAGCTGTGTTATGACAATACACCTTCGTTAAAGACCCCAGTTCTAACATTACTACTAATTACCTTGAAGCAATAGTAGGACTACTCAAAGGCTGCTGACAAACACTTGCACACATGACATTTCTACATGGCTTGGGGTCAGGATTGCAATGAAACCTGACATTTATCTTATATGATGGTTCAAGTGCCTTCTTTAGATTAGCTGTCAACATCCTGTTAAGAATCTACACTGGAAAATACAGCAGAAAGTAGGGCTACACGATTAATTGCAATGAAACCGCACGCGATTTGGCAAAGGCTTGGATTTATTTTATGCGCAGTTTGTCAGTGCAGCACGGCTGATCTGTAGTAAATGCTGCTCCATCTGAACACCAGAGGGCGTCTCACGCAGACACGCCGACATGCAATTAGAGCACTAACCCGCATTAGAGTACGATAAAACACATCATTCCAGGAAATCCCTATCGCTGTAGCTGAATAAACAGAAGATTGAAACGCTTTGATTGATTAAACATGACTAATAAACACACAACTTCCTTATTTTGTGTAAGAAGCCACATCATCTCACACATCATCTGTTGGACAAGTGGTTCATAAATGCTTCTGATGTTTGAAAAGATGTTGAAAAGACGCGTTTTGCTTTTTCAAATGCATGTTATAAGTGACTCAAACTCAAAGTGCATTTTAGATGGAGCAGCGTTTACAGAGCCGTACATCAATGACAAGCTGCGCATAAAAAAAAAAAAATAATCGCAGCCTTTGCGATTTCATAATCGCGATAAGCCATATCGGTTTAAGTGCGTTTTCATGTATATTGCAATTAATCGTGCAGCCAATACACGTCTGACACTGCTGAAGATTGATACAGTGTGAAAACTCTAATGTCCAATGATTCTTTTTATATTTAATTCAACTACTGTTCTTATAAGTCATAATAATTTGTAAATAGCCATTTGCACCCACACCAAACATTTGCATTCATTTCATTATGATGCACCACATAAACAGCAACAGTTCCATGCAGAATCTTGTGTTTTCAGAACTACACAATTCAAAAAAGAGGAGAATGTCAGCTCAAATCCTCCTCTCTCTCTTAGACTGAATCTATCTCATGTGACACTGCCAATGGCTGCAGCGGACTGCAGCATTCAACCCCTCCTTACCCTCCTACCAACCCACCATCCGCCTCAAGCTCTCTCACACTTGCCTGCATTGACTTCTAGCACTAGATTCAGGCTGTGATGCTGGATTTTGTTTACTGTTCTATTCTTTTCCCAGTGTTGACATGGAGTTGCTATTCTAGGTGCTGCGTTTGCCTGTTATGACATTTTAATCTCGTACCAATGTTGCATGAATTTCCTGCGGAGGCACAAGAGGACTAGCGATGCCTAATAATAGTCCTCTGCATTATCATGCTAATATGAAGCCCCGGAAATATCACTGTTCTGGTTTTATTAATCCACAAATATACAAAGAAACAATTCTGTCGGTTTCCAGTTTTGCATTTTAGCTACTGGATAGTAATTAAACACACTTTTAATTTTCTTGTTGCTGTCCTGGATCACCCTGATTTATAACTCTGAAAATGTGCATTATTCTGGATTAATTGCAACAAGTATACAGCAACAGATTATGCGTTTTCTGGTGATTGACGTACAAAGGCCTGCAGCGAAATCCTACATGAGTGAGATCATCATCTGGAATAATGAGGGAGCAGATCCCCATTCCCGCAGAGCTGACTTAGGATCACTGCTTCTTCGGAGGAAAGAGAGAGCTGATGAATTCAAAACTGAATCATTGTTCAGTTGGCATGTAAAATATCACTAATTCATTCCAGAAACCTTGCTTTTTGGAGCGTGAACTTTTGCTGCCAGTTTTTATCTATAAGACAGTTTGAACACGCTTTTAAAAATGCATTACAAAAATGCCACTCTGCTCTCCGGGTGTTCCTTGTAAAATTTTAAATCACATGACAGTCTGTGATCTCACACATATACACACACACTGGGAAGAGAGAATAGATCATATCTGTAGGGTTCCAAAAGTAAACAGCCCATTTTCCTAATAGAAACATTTATTTGAATTAAACAATTATGCAATGACTGCAGATATAAACAACACCTAATATTTTAAAATTAATAGTTCAACTAAAAATTAATCATTGGTCAAAAAAAAATCACCCTTTGTCCTGTCAAACTAGTTGTGGGCGATATAGAGTACACCAGGGCTAAAGGCTCCACGGTGTAAAAGGCTCTATTTCTTTTATTTTCATCTAAACCACTAGATCGTCAGCCATGCACGGGCGTACTTACACCGCCGCCGGGCAAGCAGTTTCAGCACTGCACACAATGGCTGTCCTGCAGATCTTCCAAGCCGACCTTCTCCAAAAAATGGATGAGGAAGGACCGGGAGCGATCTGCGTGGCGGACTTAAGAAGCGCTACAGACCTCACTCTACGCGCTGCAAAAGCCACTGCACAGGCCGTTGGGCGGAATATGGCCTCTCTCACTGTGGCTGAGAGACATTTGTGGCTGACGATATTCGAGATGAGGGAAGCTGAGCGTTCCGTGTTCCTCGACGCGCCCATCTCTCCAGCGGGCCTTTTCGGATCTGCCGTCAAAGATTCCGCGGACAGATTCGTCGAGGTGCAGAAAAAGTCGCAGGCTATGAAGCACTTCGGATTCTCGCTGCGACCGGATTTTCACCAAAACTTCTCGCTCGCTCAGTTCCAAGCAATGTGACTGTTCCAGTGTATTTCGCATTGAGCAAGCCGGTGCCACAGCCCGCTTGCCTGCGCACAAAGGGCGTTTTTACGGCTACCCAGATAAATCCAATAAAAAGTGCATTTTCTGGTGTTCCGGCCACGGCCGATGGTGTTATGGGTGTCGTAAGAATGCCCACGTCCCAGTGCCCATTCCCACACCCAGACACAGCCCGCCACGGTGCAGGGCTAGCACAAATAAAATCGACTCATGTCGATTGTGCAGAAAGTGTAATGAACGAGCCCATATCACAATGCCCGCTTACACTACACGATGTGTGTCCCTTAGTTTCTATAAAAACGAAACTAACACACATCCAGTCGGTGCGAGCCGACAATGTTCTCAGTGCAGTAAATGTGCACGCTGTCTCGCGCCCACATTCTCGCACAGACACGCCGAATCCCATGGGATTCGCCCCGCTCGCTTTCTCTGCACAACCCGTCATAGAGAAGCTGAGCGCGGCCAGGCTGCCCGCTGTGATCAGCGCGCCCCCCGCCTCGCACGCCGCGGCCAGAGCCCAGATTTCATTCTACCTCTGCGTTTCCTCAGGGGAGCTCGGAGACTAAACCATCCCAGGCCCCCTTCAGTCCCAATGTGGGACCTTTCCACGGTTCTGGAAGCCATGAAAGGTGTCCCGTTCGAGCCAATACCTTTGTCAGACATGAAACATCTGTCTTTCAAAACGGTGTTTCTTATGGCTCTCGCTTCAGTGAAGCGTGTAGGGGACTTAAGCGCTTTCGGTAAGCGTGTCGTGTATGGAGTTTGGGCCTAATGACTCAAAGGTCGTACTCAAACCTAGGCACGGGTACGTGCCAAAATCCCTCAACACACCGTTTAGGGCCCAGGTGATTTCCCTGTCTCCCCTTCCGGTTCTCAATGAGGAGAAGGACGCGAGTCTCCTTTGCCCTGTTAGGGCACTAAGAGCTTATGTGTCTAGAATTCAGTGCTATCTGCCCCACTGTGCCGGCCCAGATGCTGAGTTTGGCCTCGGTATCGCTCACTGGCCGATACAGCAGCTCCACGAGTGTTTACACACGTATGGCCACCCAGTTTAGGCTGAAAGCTTTCACCCTGGCTGCGTGGTATAATAATTATATGATTAGCTCCTCTGGATGCTACTTTATAAGGAATGACGCTGCTAGCCCCTCTTCCTTCACTCTCTGTGAGTCTATGGTGATTATGCACTACATGCGCCCCGGGCTTCTGCCCTTTGGGACTTTGGTGTTGGATCCCTGTATGCACGGCGTGTTACACTGTGTTCCCCATAGCGTAAGATATTACGCAGTACGAGAGATACTCTCGTAAGAGAACGTACTCGGTTACTAACGTAACCTCTGTTCTCTCTAGAGAGGGAACGAGTACTGCGTATCTTGCCGTGCTTAAAATACACTCTGGTTCGCTTCAGCGATGAAAACCAGTTTGTATCAGCCTATCGACCTGCTTTATAGGGCGAGACCACGCCCTTTCTGGCGGGACGTGACGAAGTGGGCGCGAAGTGCCCCCATTGGTCATGACGTCACGCAGAGCCGCTCTCGATAGGATGCTGCTTTTGCCGCAGGGCAGCCAATAGGCGCGCGAGCTGCCTCGCCTATGTCTGCATGCTGCCGCAAAGCGTTTTACTTTGATTAAAAATTAAGGATAATTTTTGTCTACAATATCTTGTGGAAAAGAGTTTTCCCCATAGCGTAAGATATTACGCATTACTCGTTCCCTCTTTAGAGCGAATAGAGGTTACGTTAGTAACTGAGAACGTTTTTTGCCTCGTAGAAGAGCAGAGCTGTAGGGAGGTAAAGGCAAGCGTTCGGTGCGATTTTTGCTGTTTTACGAGCTCGCAGATGATTTTTTTCACTCGGGAGAAATCGCATGGAAATCGGTGATGCTCACATGGTCGCGGCTCGCAGCGTGTGAGAGGAATTACGAGTCGAGCCGAGCGTGTTACGAGCACCTCAATTCGGGGAGTCGGCCCGATTTTCACTACCGTACAGGCTGTTCCCTAATTGCCAAATCATACATAACCACGTCACAGGCTAGATCGATGGGGCTATGAATCAGTGGCAGCAACCATACAGCATGCACATACTCTCTCTCTCTCTCGTTATTTATCACTCTCTCTCTCTCTCGTTATTTATGTTGAAAGGAATGGCTACTGTTGTCTGCTTTTTAACAAATTATTTGCACACATATTTCTGTCATTTTTCTATCTGAAGCTATAGTTGCCTGCAACATTGAAAGCTACGGTCTCTGTTTTTAGCGCAAAAGGGTGTTTTAAGTTAATCTTGATCGTTTTATATATCTATGTGGTTCAGTCTTGTTGATTATTCTATAAATATATAGGCCTAATAAGTTGCATTATAATATGCTATAATGTATGAATTTCAGGGGTTATTAGGGCCCAAGCCCTAAGGGCGAAGGCCCTATTGTTTTCCTAAGGATTATTTATTATTATTATTATTATTATTATTCTAATTATTTTTTTACTACCTTTTGGACACTTTTGGAGGCCTTAACATGCTCAAAAACTCCTGAAACTTTGCACACATGTCAGAACCCGCGGCCATCAGGGCCGGGCAGAAGATGGTACCCGGGCGTGGCAGGGGGGCTCGACAGCGCCCCCTGGAACGGGGTCCGAAAACATGGTCCATAAATCAAACACGCTTGCATGTAATAATATGAAACTCGGTACACATGTAGATCTCATCGTTTCATATATACTTCGCACTCTAACTTTTTACCCCAGCCCAACAGGAAGTCGGCTATTTAGGCTTGTTTGGAAAACGCATGCAAAGGAATGTGAAACACTCCTCCTAGAGAATTCAAACACACGGCACGAAACTCGGTCAGCGTGAAGTCAAGACATTGAGGATGAAAGTTTGCGAGGGGATTTTTGATATCTCGAACGGTTTGGCCATGGCGAGGAAACGAAATTATGGCGAGAAACGTGAAACAGGAAGTGTGTCATAACTACTGCAAACATTAACTAATCTTGATGAAACTTCAGCAGTGTGTTCGATGTAAGAGCCCGATCACATGGATGTGACTATTGTGAGTCAAAGTTATAGCGCCACCAACTGGCAGCAGGAAGTGTGTCACTTTCAAAATGCTTTTAAATCACCCTCTTATTTTTACTCGATTTGCTTCAAACTTCATGTGCATGATGTAGACACAAGCCAGATGTAGACCTGTGAAAGGATTATTGATATCTTAGACACTGTTGCCATGGCAATGCATCAAACATTAATATTCCTTTTTTTAAGCTTTTTCATGCTTTTTTATGCTTTCGGGCACTTTTGGGGCCCTTAACATGCTCGAAAACTCTTGAAACTTTTCACACAGGTCAGAAACCGCGGCCATCAGGGCCGGGCTGAAGCTGGTACCCGGGCGTGGCAGGGGGGCTCGACAGCGCCCCCTGGAACGGGGTCCGAAAACTTGGTCCATAAATCAAACAGGCTTTACCCGATTTGCTTCAAACTTGATGTGTATAATGTAGACACATGCCAGATGTAGACCTGTGAAAGGATTGTTGATATCTTAGATGCTGTTGCCGTGACAACGCATCAAACTTTAATATTCTTTTTGGATACTTTTGAGATTCTTAGCACACTTTTGGGGCCCTTAACATGCTCAAAAACTCTTGAAACTTTGCACACGGGTAAGAAACCGCGGCCATCAGGGCCGGGCTGAAGCTGGTACCCGGGCGTGGCAGGGGGCTCGACAGCGCCCCCTGGAACGGGGTCCGAAAACTTGGTCCATAAATCAAACACGCTTGCATGTAATAATATGAAACTTGGTACACATATAGATCTCATCGATTCATATATCCTTTGTACTTTTACTTTTTACCCCAGCCCAACAGGAAGTCAGCTATTATGGTTTGTTTGAAAGCGTATGCCCCTGGAATTCGATATACTACTCCTAGAGAATTCAACCAATCGCCACGAAACTCAGTCAGCATGAAGTCAAGACATTGAGGATGAAAAATTGCCAGGGGATTTTTGATATCTCGAACGGTTTGGCCGTGGCGAGGAAACGAATTTATGGCGAATAATGGAAACAGGAAGTGTGTTATAACTTCTGCATACATTAACTGATCTTGATGAAACTTCAGCAGTGTGTTCGCTGTAAGAGTCCGATCACATGGATGTGACTATTGTGAGTCAATGTTATAGCGCCACCAACTGGCAGCAGGAAGTGTGTCACTTCCTAAAGGCTTTGAAATCACCCTCTTATTTTTACCCGATTTGCTTCAAACTTCATCTGTATAATGTAAATACACTGCAGATGAAGACCTGTGAAGGGATTCTTGATATCTTTGAAACTGTTGCTGTGGCAACGCATCAAACTTTAATATTCTTGTTTGATGCTTTTGATGCTCTGAGTCAATATGGCAAGCCGTTTTAACATTTAATCATTTTAACCTAGTAGTCTCTTTTTTCATGCTACTAGTACTTATTTTTTAGATACTAGTATCTATTCCATTAAGTAATAGTACTTATTCATTAGCGACTAGTGCTTATTCTTTAGTACTAGTGCCTATTCTTTAGATAGTAGTGCTTATTCTTTAGATATTCTTTTGAATACGTATTAGTAGCTAATGAATAAGTACTGGTATCTATTTAATAGGTACTAGTATGTAATGACTTAGAACTAGTATTTATTGAATAAATACTAGTATCTATTAATAGGTGCTATTATCTAAAATGTCATTTTCTCTCTCTCTCTCTCTGAGCCAATATGGCAAGCCGTTTTAACATTTAATCATTTTAACATACTAGTCTCTATTTTCATGCTACTAGTACTTATTTTTTAGATATTAGTATCTATTCCATTAAGTACTACTACTTATTCATTAGCGACTAATGCTTATTCTGTTTAGAATATTCAAAGTGCTTATTCAATTTGTATGCTTATTTATATTTTCAGAGCAGAAAATCCGATTTTTCTGCTTATTCAATATTGCATCTAAAATGTGACTTGACGTGTGTGTGTGTGTGTGTGTGTGTGTGTGTGTGTGTGTGTGTGTGTGTGTGTGTGTGTGTGTGTGTGTGTGTGTGTGTGTGGTGTGTGTGCGTGTGTGTGTGTTTATGTGTGTGTGTGTGTGTGAGAGAGAGATTGTGTCTGTTACAGTGACAAGAGTTTTTAAGCCTTGTCTTTTTGGATATATATATATTTTTTATAAAAAAAAAATGTGCATACAACCCATGTATTTCAAATGTATTGTTTGCTTTAAATTAAATTAAGATTGTATGTTTGGTAATTGAACCTAAATAAATGTAAAATGAATGTGCTATATTTCAGATCAATATATTTGTTTTCCTTCATTTTAATCAACACTAACTTTATTCTCATCTGAATTATAAATAACTTATTTCTGTATAAAATAAAAAATCCCGAATAATCCAGACCAACCAGAGCACACTATTTCTACAACATCATCAGTGCTGAAGCGGGACTACCAGAGCCGTTCGGCAGATAGCGAGCAGATATTTTGTGTCACGTCGTGCACAATAACCCTAAAGGCACCAGGGTGGCGATGCCACCGGCTTTATATATATATGTATAAATAAATATAGCTGCGAGCAGCGATGAAGGGCCAAAGCCGGCGGTACCGCCACCCTGGTGCACCAGGGTTGCGGTGCCACCGGCTTGGGCCCGTAATCGCTGCTCGCAGCTATATTTTTTTTTAAATTTTGAAAAGTTGGCAACTCTAATTCCTTGTCAAAGTGTTCGCTGCAAATGCGGTAATCTTTAGCTCGTAGTACTTGTATGGGAGTTTGCACATCAAGTTGAAGTACAACTAGCCACAACTGCAGAATCTCGAGGTCATGTAAAGGAAGACAATTCGGAACGGCACAAACGCGAACCATTTCTTCTTCAGTTGTGAGCAACTGCGATCTTCACTTTTCACACATTACGCTCCTCCTGTACACTGCTGTTTACAAATGAGTTCCCACGGGACTTCAGCATGACAATTCAGCTAGTCGTCTAAAACACTATTTAGGTGAATTTAAACAATGGCTAAGTTGCTAAACGCATCTTGTTGTCATGGGCCCTGTTCATGTTGTACAGACATTTTAATTGCATTTTGTGTCTGTTAAGAGGTACAAAGACACTCTTTTTGTTTATGCCCCCATAACTGCCGTTTTAGCTGGGTATTTGCTGTAACAGCTCCGTGTTGCAAGCACCTATCCGTTTTTTTTTTTTTTTCTATAGACAGTACTCACAAAGGTGTAACGATCAAGATAACTTAAAAATTGCCCGGAGTTCTCCTTTAAAGGGTACCTATTATGGCATTTAAAATGTTCCTAATAATGTTCTGGGAGTCCCCAACAGTTTTACATGCATGCAATGACAAAAAACACTTTTGTTGTCTTATAATATGCATTTATTTTTACCTGATTTGCTCACCGACTCCCTAATGATTCGTTTGACGACTCATTTGTCCAAACCCCTCCTTTGCGTGATGCTAATCGGCGGTGATTGGTCAGATGACCCAGTCAGTTATATTTTGCGTTAGCCCAAAGCTTAAACATATTGATAAAGCACTGCAGTACTACAATAAGCTTCACATAATTTCACATATTTCAAAAAACAAAAAAAATGACATTGGAGACCTAGAAGCTGCTGAGCGTAACTCTCACTCTCTCACACACACACGCACGCACGCCACACACACACACACACACACACACACACACACACACACACATAAAAGCAACAATTATTAATAGTACTTACAGGTTGTGATTCGGAGGAGGAAGCTGATCCAAATAAACTTGGTATTGAACGTTCCTTCAGTATCAGCCGACCCGCGAATCCACACTTGAAAGCATTTGTGTTTGTGAAGCGATCGTCATTAAAATAACGCGAACACAGCTCAAGGTGGCTATACTTGTGTGGTATAGTTGTAAATATAAACTCTAGCCACTGAGTCTTCACATGCTTGTCCCTGGGCAGTGAAAAAAAAAGTTTGCTTTTGATTCGCACTTCAGAACAGAGTCTCGTCGACATGTTGTTGTCAGGTTTCTCTGTCTGCTCGGCCGCGCGCACTGAGTGGGCGTGTCGAAATTCAAATAACTTGTACAAGTGACATACGAAAGTGCATCGTTTGTCTATCGATTCATATCAGCGACTCAGAGTCGACTCTTACTTTTGAGAGACAATGACTTTGTATACGGTGAACTTTCATATTTAAAACTTTGCAGGATGTTTTTGTTCACTTAGATCTATGTTACACACTACATGAAAGGTAATTTTCAAAATTCCATGATAGGTACCCTTTAAAGGGAAAAACTGATTTGAACCTCTTCTTTCGGGTGCACATTATTGAACATTATTGAACAGGTGAGTACAAAATCACCAGCCGAGCGCCTCTTCATTCGTAAGGATGAAGACTAAGTTCTGGTTGATAAAGTAATGTTGCCTCATATATATATATATATATATATATATATATATATATATAATATATATATATATATATATATATATATATATATATATATATATATATATATATAAGTAAGTCAGTGAGCTGTCCTTGGTAGCTTAAGAGACGTGGGATGAGGGGGATGACCCTTCAAGGATGGGTCTTTCATACTCTGAACTGGATAAGGATACTTCACATGCCTCAGACCCAACATCTCTTGATCCATCAGATAAAGCTGGGATTTCTAGAGCAGCAGAGTGAGCTCAAGTACCTGTTTCTTGGAAGGCACCTAGGACTACCGCTTTACCCAAAATGCAGTTAGCTAATGTGTCGGGGCGGGCCTTGCCACAGTGCCACTGGTGGGGACTACTTTTGCTATGTTGACTAGAGCAACAGCAAGAGCAGGTAGAGATGCAACCAGAGGTCATGTTAGACTTCCTCATGATAGACAGGGTCGTAAAAATTCTGTCATAATCTATTATTACCCGTCATTTTAATTTTCATATCTTAATGAGAATAAGCCACTTATATAATAGGCTCTGTTTTTGTTCACATTTTCATAATTATTCACAAACTTACAGGACAAGCATATAGGCTATATCATGCACTTATTTATTTATATACTGTATATATTTATTAAAATGAATTAAATTAATAACTTTTTTTACAACAAAAACAAACCATCACTGAACTTACTTAAGCTGGACTATGATGCCATTTTCTTCTAGATCTGCTGTACAGTAGAAACAAACTCAGTTGCATTATTTCCCTGTTATCACTGTAAAGCTGCTTTGAAACTATCTGCATTATAAAATGCACTATAGAAATAGAGGTGACTTGACTTGACTGCTGCTCCCAGTGACCAAATACTGGAGATGAGTAGTTGACATGCTAATCCGAGGGGCCAGTGTGCATGCCCAGGCCAGGCTTCAGTGGTCCAAGCACAGATATTTCTGACCAGGATTGTGGGGCAGTAGTGGCGGCCCCAGTTGTACCAGGGGACGTTTTTGGCCTGTCATCAGAAGCAGCTCTGGAATAGTCACACAAGACAAGGGAGTTAACACGTGCGGTGCAACAGACAGAATGTGACAGTCTTTGGAGGCTGGTGCCATTCAAACTCATTTATTCAGGGCTGGGGAGGTTCACAACTAACTTCAATCCAGAATTCCTCAGCTAGTCTGAGGCAGGGCAATCAACGCTCCTTTCACCAGCAGGAGATGCGAAATAGGCAGGCAGGCAACTGTCAGGTTTTAAGTACCCAGGGGCATTGGGTACACTGGCCACAGTGAGCCAGATCCTGAGGTGTAAACACACTTTGTCACACTTTACACCTCAGCATCTGGCTCACTGGGGCCAGTGTACTCAATGCCCCTGGGTACTCAATACCCTAAGATCAGGGTACAGGTTCCAGTTCAGAACCAAGCTACCATGTTCCCGGGGTATTGTTACAACAGTTGAAAAAGAAATGCAGAGTGGAAATTCCTTTCTGCAGAGGTCTCAACGCTATTGCAGAAAGGAGCAATAGCACTTCCTGTCCACGGGTTTTATTCAACCTACTTTCTCATTCCAAAAAAGTATGGGGGCTGGCGCCCCACCTTGAATTTGAAAAGGTTCAAATGGTATCTAAAACACTTACCTTGAATTTGAATTACCACTTAATGTTGAATTTGTCAACCCTATTCACAAATATAAGGCAGGGGGACTGTTTCACTACAGTGGACCTCCAAGATGCCTATTTTCACATTCCCATCCACAGAGATCACAGAAAGTACTTTGTTTTTATTTCAAGACAACACGTACGAATACAAGGTTCTTCCCTTTGGCCTGTCTCTAGCTCCACAAACGTTTACCAAATGCATGAATGCAGCACTAATTCCTCTCCGCCGGTGGGGAATTCGCATTATGAATTATGTGGACGATTGGTTGATATGTGCCCTAAACAAACAGCAAGCAAGTAGCGATACAGATGAGGTGTTGTCGAACCTACTCATATTAGGCCTGGCATTGATCGAGGAGAAGAGCTGCCTGACTCCGTCAAGGATGGTAATGTATTTAGGCTTTATTCTTGACTGGTTTTGTGCTAGCGTGTAATGGGCAACAACAACTCAACCTGTAAGAAATCGAAAGGACATAAGTACTCGTTCATTCAACTTTCGACCTATAACCTATTTTGAACTTGCAAAACCTTCAATCAAATCTGAGATTTCTCAACGGCAGTCGGGTGAAAGAGACACATTTAGCTGTCTAGTTCCATAGACTCCCATTCATTTTGCACTCATGGGCGATCGCCCCCAGTGGAACTGGTGGAACTACAACCAAAAATCGGTACAATATGACTTAATAGGAAGTGGCCAGGCTCTCCGTAGATGGGCTCTGTAAATACCCACAGCAGCGACACTCGAATCTGCTGTGGTACGGCAAGTGAAGGCCGACAAAATACACTGCCTGCAGTATCATTAATAGCCACAGGCAGTGAGCCTTCGAACAACAATGATTATTACCAAATGCTTATTTTTATATTTCTTTTTGACCTTGTTACACATGTGACAATTAACCGTTGTTATTAATAGATAGCAGACATTACCTGTTAACAGACTTTTGATTTTAATCATTAAACAATCTTAGAAATTAACTAAGATTGTTAAATACTGTAGATATGTTTATTTCTAGTTAATGTTAACTAGTTAATGTAGTTAACTAATGTGGTGGGACGCTGTGCGTCTAAGCGACTCCCGACACGGTCAGGCTCTGTGTTTTTCTGTTATTCTGCGTTGTGTTGTGTTACAAAGTGTGTGTTTTCACGTTTGACAAAATGTCAATAACAACAGTGTTGAATTTAGCGTACATCTGGCTCGCGATCGTGAGTCCATGTCGAGTAAACGGACTTTTCTTAGGACCAGATACTCCAATCGCCGCCAACCCAGGCAGGCTTGCTTACACGCGGAACCATCTGTTGGAGTTGAGCCGGCTTGCCTTTGAGCCATCGCAGGTATCCCTTACCACAACACAGATTCCTCCGGAGTTAATACGTGGCAGCAAACGGAGGCGAATACGGAGGAAGCGAGGGTCTAGAGGAGGTATTCGCAACAGAATGAAGAGAAGAGGTAGCCGTTTACCGCTACCGGCTATCACCCTGTCAAATGTACGATCGTTACGGAACAAGGCTGACGAGCTGTCCACATTCGTGAGGTCGGACTCAGACTATAGGCAAACAAGTTTGTTCTGTTTTACAGAAACATGGCTTTCTGAGGGCGTGAATTTCGATCTGGATGGCTTTAACATCATACGCTTTGACAGGGATGTGCGGAAAACACGGAAGTCGATTGGGGGCGGGCTCTGTATAGCTGTCAACAACAAGTGGGCAACCAACTACACTGTGAGAGAGACTGAGTGTTGCAAGCACTTCGAAATAATGACTGTGTCTTTCAGACCGCACTACTTACCCCGAGAATTTTCTCAGATAACTGTGATTTTAGTATATGTACCAGGACCTGATTTCACACTTGCTGCTGAACATATAACAGACAGTTACAATAGGGCTGTCAACCAATCTGGTTAACAACCAGTATTTTTGCGGCGGGATTTTAACAAAATCGATGTTACCACATATCTACCTAACTTGGAGCAGTATGTTACAATCCCCACTAGAATGCACAACAGACTGGACTTGTGCTATGGCAACATTCCAGATGCGTATATATATCAAAACCTCGCCCTCCTGTTGGTCATTCAGACCACAAGGTTATTCTGTTGTTGCCAAAGTACAGGTCACAACTTAAAAGAGGAACACCACTTAAAAAATTAATTAATGTTTGGAACGAAGAGACTTCAGAAACACTGAGATGATGTTTTGAGTTGACTGATTGGGGTTTGTTTTTCGAGGATTGCGGGAATGATCTTAATTTACTGACTGATGTTATAACTTCTTACATCTTATTCTGTGAGGACGTAGTAACTCCAACTAAACAAATAACAATACATCCAAATAACAAGCAGTGGGTCACCAAGGACATGAAAATCTGTCTGGTTTTAAAAAAGAAGGCTTTTTTAGAAGGTGACACACTCCGGGTGAGGGAGCTACAAAAAGAATTTAGAAGAAAGGCTAAGATGGCAAAAATTCACTACAAGGACAAAGTAGAACAAAAATTAACCTCTGGGAATGCGAGGGTGGCATGGCAGGGGTTAAACACCATGATGGGCAGAACATCTAAACCTGCAGTGATCAACTGTCAAGACCCTGCCTCCTTTGCAGAGCAGTTAAACAACTTCTTCAGTAGGTTCGACAACTGTAGCACACCAGCCAGCTGGAACCCCCCCAGCCCCAGTCTATCCCACCAGGCTCTCATCATAGATGAGAAATTAGTGGCATCTGTCCTTAGCCGAGTGAACCCACACAAAACCCCTGGCCCTGACAGGCTCAGAGGTAGAGTGCTTAAAGATTGCTCCACCCAGCTAAGTGGGGTTTTCACCAAGCTCTTTCAGAGCCTCCTGGATTCAAGCTGTGTTCCTCACCAGTGGAAAGAATCAACCATCATCCCAATTCCTAAAAAGACACATGCCAAAGACCCCAAGGATTTCAGACCAGTTGCCCTGACATCGCTACTCTGCAAATGTATGGAAAGAGTGGTAGGTAACCACCTCTCCAGCAATGTGACAGGACAACTGGGCCCATTCCAGTTCGCTTATAAAGCTAAACGTGGAGTGGAGGATGCAACTCTAACTCTCTTGGACACTGTGACCAGACAGCTGGACTCATCACACACCCACACAAGGATTTTATTTATGGACTATTCCTCTGCTTTTAACACTGTACACATATACACAGTTCTGCAACATCTAGTCAAGCTTCAGGTCCACCCAAAACTGATTTTATGGATTAAGAACTTTTTACAGGACAGACCACAACAGGTGCGTGTGAACGGGCTTAATTCTAAGAAACAGATTTTAAACACTGGCCTCCCCAAGGATGTGTGTTATCTCCTGCTCTTTTTTCTGTTTACACAAACAATATATCCTGTAACATGGCCTTGGTAGCCCACTTGTCTGATACTAAGCAGTCCCTCCAGGATTTCGCGATGTCGCGATCGCAACTATTAACGCAACTTCAACAAATCCACGTGAATTCAGTGCGCCTTGCAATTTTGACCAATCACCGCAACTTTTCTGCAACTTTGACCAATCATCGCGCCGGGGTCCCCCGCAAAGCGTCGTCATACGTCAGCAAACTCGCTTGTTTTGTTCAGAAGACGCGCAGCAGATGTGGGCTGCCAAGTGCCAACGTCTCACATTTAGGCTAGCTACAAAAATAACAGCCAGTGTTGCCAACTTAGTGCCTTTAGTGACAAAAAAAGCGACTAGAGACTTTTTGGACAAACCTCAGTAACCAAATGTTGCCAGCACAATCCTGCGAGCGCGAGGTTTGCTTTCTCCCTGCCGTCACATCTCTCTGCGTCCCTGTTCAGTGAACGGCTGATCGGAGCAGCGGCCGACAGACGTGAATGAGCAGTGTTGTTTCTACGGTGACGGACTTATCACTTATAGGGGTGGTTTACTGCTTTTTTTCTTTGCATGATTGTGTTTTTGGGGTGCAATATAACATGTATTCATGGTTTTTCTTTTTTTAAAAGTCTTATTTTTCATAAATTTCACCTTTATTGTAAGCCTCTTTCTCCTCTGTCATTTGAACGACCGGTTGACTTCCTGATTCTATGAAACCACTCCCTCAGAAACAGGCAATGGGCTCAGATTGGTTAGTTTGGGCCGGTGTGTTGTAATTGGCTAAACTGCGTAGCGCACGTTGTCCGGAACCGCCACGCCCCTTACCTTTACGGGCGTGAGTCTCATGTGCTCCATGTAAACAATGGAGTCGATACTGCCGTATCAGTTTGAGCCAGAATCAGACCCAGAAAGCGGCGATGAAGAGAGTCAAGCAGAACCTCCACAAACACGGCTGTTACAAAACGTTTCTGAATGGTACGTTTTTGAATTATTATTATTTATTCTTCTATTATTACATAAGAAGTTTGATAGCCTGTTATGATTGAAAATGCTACTGCTGCTTGTTAGCTTTTTGAGATACGTTTTTATCTTGATTAAACATTTTAAACAAATGATTACATGAGTAATACAGTTTTTTAAAGTTATTGTTTTATCGATATAATGAACAACCGTTTAGCTATTAACAAAACTTAGTTTACTCTGTGTATCGTTTTCTTAGCATCGATATAACTGGCTACTATAAACAAACACTGTTGACATTGATCACATTCATGATCAAATCGAAAAACTACGTTATAAAGTAGCTATACATGGCAAATACATTTACAAAATCTATATGATTACAAATTCAGGTCCAAAATGTTTGTACGCGTTTGCCATAGAAACACGAAATAGCATAACCAAGTGACTATAAAGCCAGCGCTGGCATTTGTTTACGTCCTTGATAAAACGAAACCACGTCTAAAATTATACAAATACGTTTAAAATGATTAAGTCTTACTTACAGGTTGTGGCCCAACAACTGCTGCATCTGGTTTTAACGTCGGAACAGCTTCAGGTTTTAGCAACAGTTTATTGTGGAATCCGGCATTGAATTGTTGGAGATTCAGGAAGCTGTCTTCAGTGAAATGTGCCGCACAAAGAGCTAAACTACGATTGTAATCGTCAGAAACATTATCAAACATAAATTGTAGCCATTGTTGACTAACTAAAGCGTCTGTAGGAAGCCCGAACACAGAGGACCTGACAGCTGAATGAAAATAACACACTTTCGACGGCACGGCTAGCTCTCCCCTGTAACTCTTCCTCTTCGGCAAAGCCGCAGAAATATGATCATGCCCTTTTTTGCGTATACCGGAGGGAGGGTTGATGCAAATGTATGGGTTAGTGACGTCTAAAACCCAGCTGTAGTCCCAATCGAGTCGTTTTTGTAGGCATTTACACTTCCTGATTTTAAAAAGACGATATCTCTGCTTACATTGAACTTTCAGCGCTGCAACTTTGCAGATTATGTTCATGCACCAACAGCAACGTTACACACTATTTAAAATGAAAAAAGTGAAATCACAATCAACCACCCCTTTATCTGCTTCTCCTTTGTTTTATATTTAAATAATTTTCCATTTTATTTTACTTTCTTTTCTTGTGTTTATCACTTGTAATACTCACTATCACAGTGCATTAGTTCACCCAGTTCCCGAACTCTCTCAATTCAGATAATTTTTTTACACATAAAAAAATAGCTACTCGTTATATTGCCTGACAAAAAATAAATAAGGAAACGAGAACGGCTTTATTGGATATTCGGCTATATTATATTATATTATATTATATTATATTATTATATATTATATTATATTATATTATATTATATTATTAAACTTTAGATTTTTCCACCATTTAACTTTTGTGGCTATTCCTAAGAAAACTGTATTTTCCACTTTATTAGTATTGGCATCTTTCAACATAAATGCTGCTTAATGTTTGTGAGGTTCTGCACATTTACATTTTTGCAGGTGCAGATCTTGTTTAAAAAAAGTTTAGTTTGTTAGATTTTGCTGTCTTTAAATCGTTTGTTTTGCCTTTTTATAAGGTTACTAAAGGTTAGTTAGTTGGTTTGTTCTCATTAACGTGTTACAAAGTGAGCACGTTTGTCTCTGAAGTAAATTCTGGACTACAATAGACCAGATGGAGAACAGTGTTTTCTGTGGGACATAATAAGTCCCTTCGGGGTGGAATTTGGGCTTTTTCACTTAGTAAACCTGCACAAAAAAAAGATATATAATACAATAAAGGAAGGGAAAAGGCCAAAAAGCATAATATAAGCACTTTAAGTAAAAATCTATCTACATTTGCAGTTTTAACCTAAAAACAAATGCAGAAGAACATCGCAACTTTCATCGCAACTTTTTGGAAAAGCGGCCGCAACATCAGGCATTTTAGGCCGCAACAATCACAAAAAAAGCCCGCGAAATCCTGGAGGGACTGACTAAGGCACTGTCTGATTATCATCAGACAGTTGATAATCTGATCACAACATTCCAAGACATTTCCCTGGAGCTTAACATCAATAAAACCAAGGAGTTGTGCTGTCAGAGCAGGGAAACCAAAAATACACAGCAAATGTTTCAACCCCTCAGCATCAATGGTCAGCCAGTTGATCAAGTCAATGTTTTTAAATACCTTGGGACAGAGATGGACACATCTCTGTCTTTTTCACAGCACGCAGACACTGTGTATAAGAAAGCCCAGCAGCGCTTACACCTGCTGAGGAAACTTAAGAGATTTTAGTGTGAGCAAGACCATTTTAACTAGGGTCTACCAGTCACTCGTTGAATCCATACTCACTTTTAATATCTCAGCCTGGTATAATGCCCTCACCGTCAAGCACAAAACCAAACTTGCACGTATAATAAATCAAGCCAGTAAGATAATAGGCTCCCCTCAAACTCCCTTAACAGAACTTCATACCCGGTCAGTATTGAGGAAAGCCACTACAATCACACAGGATCCCACCCACCCCCTTAACCAATCCTTTCAGTTAATGCCATCAGGTCGACGCTACAGAGTCCCACTTGCAAGGAAAAACATATACAAAAAATATTTCATTCCCACGGCCATTACTATGTTGAACAACCATAGATAGAACACATCACATTTTTGTATTTTGCACGTCTGTACAGCCAATGTGGCTAAATTGTCTTGAGTGTATTCATGTTCTTGTGTTTTTATGTTATCTGAGCCGGTCTTGTCAAAGACAAATTTTTGTCACTTGTGACAGACATTAAAGTTTTCTTATCTTATCTTATCTTATCTTATCTTAACAAACAAAACCTTCAAGTAACTGTACTGTACAATTAAATCTAAAAATAAATAATTAATTTCTAAATAATGTTCAATAGACCCCTTATCAGCCGACGTCACAGTTACGTCAATGCGCTAGCTGGAGGCAAAACAAACGGAAAACTGCAGGCGGCTAATACAAACCAGCACAGATTCCGCTACATAATAAGGAGCTTAAATTATTATTATTATTATTAAATGTCATCTTGATGTGTTGTTGGGTGCAAGAATCAATGAAAAATGAGTATGCTGTATCTGGAATTTTTATTTCCAGAAAATATTCACATCATTAACATTGCACGTAATGTCACTGTTTACATTGTCGTCTTCTCGGCGCTGGCTCGGCAGAACTGCGGATCGTACACACAAGTCTTGTACATGACCATTCAGCACATAGTTATAGGCATCTAAAGATTTATATGCCCTCAGTTTCTCTTTACGCTGGGTTTCTCTATCAGGTAGGTGTAGAAGTCAGGCCACTCAACCGGAGGTAGCGTTAATCCTGTCAGATCGTCCATTGAGTGAGCGTGTAACGGGTCAGCCGTAAAACGTTGTTTACGTCTGGTTCCGTCCGTTAAAATTAACTTTTGCAAATAAAAATCGGAGTCCTGGACACTGAGTGACCTTGCACATTAAGATAAAATCGGATTTTCTCCAGTCATTGTTAAAAAACAAGCTAACAAAACTTGCAAATTAACGTTGGGGAAGCGGCGAGAGGGATCGTTCTGCAGCCAGCTAAGCTCCGCCCACAGAAAAACGTCACCGTGTTTACCAACTGATAAGGGGTCTATAAATTATTAATTTAAAAGCATTTATGCTTTTTGTTATCCATTTACTTTACAAATGAATTAATTTATTGTTACCTAACATTTAACAATAACATTATGTAGGCATGTATTTATTTGTCAACATGAAACGTAAGAGAATCACTTGAGCCCCTTTCCGGAATCAGAGAGTGCGTTCACACACAACCCGTAAAAACCCTGTAAAGACACGTGACATCGATGTGACTCTCGAGAAACCAGGCTTGTGCATTTCGATCTGGTTCGCTCTGATTCGATCATAAACGCTGGCAAACAATCCCGGCTTCAGTGTCATCATTACAACAAGGCATTGATTACGGCTTTTGTTCACACAGCGCGCGTTCCGGGACTGAACACCGCAATGTTACTAGGTCCCCAACTAGGTCTTTGTTTTGGGTGCCAGATATCAATGGGACTTGGGCTTTATACCTTCCTTTTGTGTTGACTCAAGTCAATGCAGAGATATTTTCAGACTAGGCCAGATATTTTCAGATCAGGTGAGGTCAACAACATAAACACAAGATGAGGTTGCAGGACTGAGTGGCATCTTGTACATGCAAAATCAAATCCATAAAGTAGAGAAATTTGTTTTACTATTGCATCACTGGAGATTGCAATGAGTTCCATGATTGCATTTACGTTTCATTGCAATTCATGAACTATAGAATGTCTAGTTGCACACCTTAGAACATTCATCAACCAATCAGATTCAAGCATTCAACAGCCCCATAATATAACTATGAAAAATTTCAAAGTATTTATTTTGGTTAAAGATTTAAATTGCCCCTATTATGTTTTTTTTAATATTACCTTTCATGCACTGTGTAATATAGCTGTCTGTGAATGTAAAGCTGAAAAGTCGAAAGTTAACAAGTTAAATAATGTGATTGTTTCCCAAAAGAAAGAATGGACTTTTAACCGCGTAAATGTGTCGTCACACTTCTGTGACCAGCACACGTAATGCGGTAACACATTTGTATAATACCCGCCTATGGTTTTCATTGTCTGCCCACGAACAACTTCTACTTTGACACTCCCGCCCTCAAACACTGTAACTGGTTCATGGAGTGTACATGTCGAGAAGACAATGTTTTCTGCTCTGCAAAAGCAAATTCTCTTCGTAACCACTTCCAAGGCATGAGGATGTGAACAGTCAGTGGTTAAAATTACCACAGCGATACAACAGCAGCACAACCTTTTGACCATTGCTTCTCAAATCTCTGTGGGGCTTAAATAGGATTTACAAAACACTTATCCAGTAAAGATGGAACAGTATATTTGGACCACCTTGCTCCTCAGAATCACAACCTTTAAGTATGATTAATTACTGATGTATATATTTTACATGAAGTCAAGTGAAATGACATGAAGGTCAAGAATGGAAACCCATACCCGGATTCACTGCATTTAACCCATCCAAGTTAGTGCACACACATTAGGAGCATGAGTAATGAACACACATACGTACACTGCAAACCGTGGACATACACACCTGGAGCAGTGGGCATTCACTGCGGCTCCCGGGAAACGATTGGGTGTTCGGTGTCTTGCACAAGGACACCTCAGTCATTTCCTTGCAGTATTGAGAATTGAACCCAAAACCTTCAGGTTAAAAGTCCAGCTTTCTAACAATTTTGCAATTTTGTGTTTTATATTGTGTAGGTCTCTGACTGAAATAGTTCTGCAAATCAGCTGTGGGCCACCACCATTACCTAAAATTTTGTCCATTAATGCAGTTTGTCTGTTGTTACTACTTTGAGTAATGATAAAGGATGGAGCCAGATTTGTTTTACAAACTTTAATGTTAAGAAATATACACATTAGTTTGTTGATGGACATACTTGTTAATGCTGATGGTGAGGAATACAGTTGCAGCATCTCATTATGTACCTCAATATGCGTATCACTAAGAAACATCCTGCTTAAGTCCTTGTGATGGAGGCTCGGGCTAAATAACTAGTTCTTCCAATGTTTCATCATCGGTTTAGCAGCGGTCCACTTTATTAACTGAATAATTTTATTCAAAAATAAAAATAAAAAACTAGAATCATCTAAATACCTCGGTACATACATTGATTCTAATCTAAATTTCGGTGAAAACACAGATTACATTTTTAAAACGATTGTATTGCTTCCAAAAGTCCGTTCCGTCTCTACTTTTATAATACATGGCAACGCTCGGTTTTCCATGCCAACTGTGTGTACTTAGCGTGGTCTGTAGGAAATAAAACAGACCGCATTCTACATTAGAATTCAACCAAGCAATGTAATAAAAACAAATAATTACCGAGCTAACAGAGCTACGTAAACAGAGCGAACATGAGAGCACCCGACTGCAGACGTCAATAATGCAGCGTAATGGAATAATCTCCCGATCAAACTCCGCTTCCCGAAAGTTATAAACTGCCTCCGGAGCCCAGTTAAGGTACAAAAATCTATTCAACAAAAACAGTGATGCAGTTAAGTGTTTTTCGCTCAGCCGAGCCTTCTCTGTTGCTGTGTGGAGCAGTGTCAGTCACCTCTTCCTGAACCTCACTCACGCACTGCGGTCTCGTGAGGAAACGCAACTTTTTGATATAAAGTTTTTCTTATTCCCGAATACAACCTTTTCAATTATTTGATTGAAATAAGTATTCGTAAAAAAACACATTATTTGTGCCTTTCCGAATACCGTATTCGGGTTCGGCTCCACCCATACTGCACATCATATTTTTGACATTATTGGTAGCTACTGCTTTCAATCGTAAGTCGGAATGCAATAGAAATGAACACAAAAAACCTGCTTAGTGCCTATACCTACAACACTGACGGTGGACTTGCGGTCAGGAGCAGGGTCAGGAGTAGAGTGGACGAATGTTTTTTGAGGCTGCTGACAATTTTTTTCTACCCGCGCACAATAGACACGCACACACAATATGACCTCAGCTCTGCGCATATGTTTTACAACATAATTTAACATATAAATAGTCCTAACACTTTTTAAATAGCCCACTTAAAGTATTTATTACAAATAAATTATCAAATGCTTAAAATGAATCAAAGTAAATGAACATATTTAAAAACTCATGAACGCCCCCCATTAACACCGAAACGCCCCCCTTTCAAAAATCTTGCTTCCAACGCCCCCCGTTGTTCTCTGAACGCACCCTGGGGGGCGGTAACCGCCCCCGTTGAGAATCACTATTATAAACTATTTCCATAATGTGCTTGCTCACTCTGAAGGAGTTGAGCTTGCGCAGTAAATGGAGACGTTGGTTACAGGTTTTAAAATCAATAAACTCCCTTTTAAAGCAATATTTTTAAATTATTGATTTATTTGGTAGGTAGCCATGTAATAAGCGGGTTTAACCATGGATGGGGTCTGTTATGTTATTTTCTTTTCAGTGATGTTCCTTTTTATACTTATTCATTGCTGGATTTATAGAAAAACATCAATCAATATTGCATATCCATAATTATTATAATGGATATAATTAAAGAATACTTACACTTAGATGTGTAACACAAAAAAACTTTTTACGCCTATTTTGAATTTTACTCAAATAGCCTACAAATACAAATACTTTTCCCCCCTCAACAAATACAAATACAGATACCGGCTGCTTTGCACACCCCTAATGTGCCGTCAAGTTTGGGTGTGTGTATGCTGTTAAAATGAGTGGTCTCGCCGATACGCCGATACGAGTTTTGACGAGTTGTATTTTGAGGACTAGAATCCAGCGCTGATTAGAATCACACAGCGGAGGAATGAAAAATTGACAAGCCATTAAAAAGTATTAAGAAACACTTATATATTTTCAATAAGTCATGTTCCCATTCACACTAAATTCTTTTTATAAGGTAACACTTTTTAAAAACATTTGTAGGCATTATCAATCCCAATGCCTAATGCCAAAATGTTTTATTTGTTCACCAAGTAATTTAGCCTACTGGTCAGGCAATTTTTGTTAACTCGCAAAACAGTAAGGAGAAAATGACAATTTGATGGATAATTTAAATATATTCTGTAATCACATTTTGGTAATGTATTAATTAATTGTTAATAAAAACAAATTAATTGTAATTGTATATATAGCCTACCATTGATAAAAACCAGCTGATACCAAGGTATTTTAGGCCTACAATTCTAACATAATTTTTCATGAAAAATCAGGATTGTATTTATTTTTCGAAAGTAAGGTTAATGTAAGTAGCTTCTTGCAATACTCTCCTAAATGAGTAATAAAACCTACGTGCATTACCACTTTAATGATCGTCCTTTATTTTTCAGTGCATTTGTTTTACAATATATGGCTATTACTGTCATGGGATTAATATTATAACTATTATGTAGTAGTGTAATGTAGACAGACACAACTAAAAGAGATTTGAATTTTACTTTGTTTAATTTGCACACTGAATATGGGTGGAGCTTTTAACATTAAACATTAAAATGCACAAAATTTTCTTACAGGGGGGCATGCCCCCGAACCCCCCTAGAAGGCCCGAGGACCACCCACCACAGATTTAATGACTGTGGAGTTTAATTGTATTAATAAACTACAATTTTGTACTTATTACATCTGTTAAAGCAGAATTCGGCAACATCTAGTCTTCTTCGCATGATTTTCCCTTTTGTTGTCGCATGTTTTCCCCACGAGCTCCCCCTACAGCTGTGGGCCGTATATTTCACAACACTATCGTAAAAAAAAAAAATCACTTGCGGCACCCTTCTCCCCCGTTCTACCGCTGCTCACGTGCATTTGTTATTATCGGAGCTGGCCAACTTTACTTGCGGAGCTGTCTACCGAGGTGGGTAATACATCATACACATTATCATAGAACATTGACATGTACATTTTGTATTCTGTTATCAACCCGTAAAGCAGTTCGTGTTTCTCGCTCGTTCTCGTTCTCGTCTCGCTTCTCACGAGACTTCCTATTTTCATTTTGCCGGGACGGTAGTCCCCATGTTGCAAGGTTGGTTTTCCGCCAGGGAACGCTGGGGGGAGCTAGGAAAGTCACCAATATCACCAGAACAGGTTGTTTAACCATCCAAATGATTTCTAGACAGCTTTATTAAGTTAAAAAAGTTACCAAGTTCTCCTTTAACTCTCACTCGCTTGACTCGCTCATAACATGGCATTAGTTGGGGTGGGGTGGGGGCGGTCAGGGACCTGGATATTGGATAGGGACCCAAAAAAGGTTGAGAACCACTGGTTTATAAGAATCTGATAGAGAGTATTCGTACTTTTAACATGGCGATGTGGTATGGTAATTTAAACGTAAAAGGGAGAAGCAAGTTGCAGAGAATAGTAAACCTCGCCTCAAAAATCATAGGGACAAGTCAGAAACAATTAAATTTCGTGTACGAGGAAGTTCTCAGGAAAAAAGCTTTTAAAATAGCATACGATCCCTCTCACGTAATGTCACTGTTTACTTTGTCGTCTTCTCGGCGCTGGCTCGGCAGAACTGCGGATCGTACACACAAGTCTTGTACATGACCATTCAGCACATAGTTATAGGCATCTACAGATTTATATGCCCTCAGTTTCTCTTTACGCTCGGTTTCTCTATCAGGTAGGTGTAGAAGTCAGGCCACTCGACCGGAGGTAGCGTTAATCCTGTCAGATCGTCCATGGGCTCTATGCACGGCGGTATTTCCGGTGAAGGTATAAGGATGCTCAATAACTTCCGCCGATCGTAGAGTCCAATGCAATACCAAGAATTTATATTGAATTTTATACTCCATGGTTAAAGAAACGTTAGTCACAAAAACAGACAAAACAGACACCCCTCGTTGTGTTTATGCTTCTTTTTAAAATCATATAAACATAACTATATATAAATTTACATCTAAACATATGAACGTTTCGTTTCAAAGACGGGAGGACAGTACATTTTGAAGACTCTGCCATAATCCCGTTTTCCTCGGTTTTCCTCCGCTTTAATCTCCCCAACCGGAAACGGAAGAGCATCATTGCGTCAAATGCGGAACTTATGCGTGCATATAGCCTATTGAGTGAGCGTGTACGGGTCAGCCGTAAAACGTTTTTTACGTCTGGTTCCGTCCGTTAAAATTAACTTTTGCAAATAAAAATCGCGGTCCTGGACACTGAGTGACCTTGCACATTAAGATAAATTTGGATTTTCTCCAGTCATTGTTAAAAAACAAGCTGACAAAACTTGCAAATTAACGTTAGGGAAGCGGCCAGAGGGATCGTTCTGCAGCCACCTAAGCTCCGCCCACAGAAAAACGTCACCATGTTTACCAACTGATAAGGGGTCTATAGAATACTGTCAATATTAATATTATTATGAAAAGTACATTCTATTGCAGGCCTAAAATAGTAATATATCTGTGATCATTTCTGCTCATTGGCGTCGGAAGCAAAAAACAAGTGGATGGGTCCTCCCCCAGAAAAATGTTACTGGAGTAAATGCCATTTCATGTATTCTGGTGCCTTTTAATTAACAAAGTAAACTAAACTCCGCTTCACGTCGTGCATTAAATGCACAACTATCCATGGATTATCCCGCTGCTGATGGTAATTTGCCAGCATTGACAACTTCAAGCTGTTATTGATGTTTGCAACCCAATATTTGACTGGAAGAGTACAACGGGCGGTTATTTTCGTCAGTTGCGGCTCGTTGAGAAATATAATGTAGCGATTCAGCGGAAATGGAGTTTAATTAATTAGGGAATTCCTCAAGTGGAATGGATTTGACTGACGGCGCTCTGAAAAGTGAACAGACAAATGCGCTGAATTAGAGACGGTAGAAGTGAGTGGGTCCAATTTCATTGGCCTTAAAAAGTGGGTGGGTCTTGTCCCACCCATATAGCCTACAATGGTTCCGACGCCCATGCTTCTGCTAGTATTTTGACGGGTTAAGTCCTGTTTCAGAGTGTATTTGACAATCATTATTCCATTCAAATAAAATTATGAAAATGCTCATTAGGTGTTCTCTCAGAACTGCTCTGGAAATGTTCATGTATCCATGTAGGCTAGGCTACTCGTATTGTTTGTGAGATGCTGAAAACAGCATGAGCGCGTCGCGTACTTGAGTATGTAGGCTAGTAAGTAGACGAAACTGCACAGCTCATTCACACAGAGAGACACGCAGAACAAGCAGATAAATATAGCTACATAGCAGTCTGTTCTTTAATATTCACAGATCATGTCGCGATTTTATTTATTGTACAGCTTTACTTTCGATTTATTCATCCATACATCTACCAGTTTGCGTGTTTTACGTGACATCTGCATTATACTGTAAATTCCAATTTTTCTATATAAGTATTCCCTGACCAGGGCTTCACATACCGGTATGTGTGTACGAGTGAGATTTCGACAGCACTTTGCGTTCAGCTGGATCTGCATCACTGTCTGTCTTGTCCGTCACCTTCTCCATATTGGTTTGTGATTTTAGCGCGTCTGTTCTCCCGCCCTTCAATCATCAATGCTGTAGTTTCTGGGGGGAAAAGTTAGGACAATTCCAAGGGCCCCTGACTGACAGGGGGCCCAGCAAATAGGTAAAAACTTTTTTTTTAAAATATATATATATAAAACATCATCATGTATATTTCAAATAATAATAAATTAAATGATGTCTTTGATTTGACTTATTTTGGCAATACAAGTTTTTATCCCATTGACCAAAAAGTAAATATCCATATTGACCGACCACCCCCATGTATCTGCATGAAATGGTTTGGTCCTGTCTAAGCACGCGCATCGGTGATGGTGTTTAGCAGACAGTCAATCGGACATTAGCCGCGTTTCCATGACAGATTTGCGCAAATGTTTTGCGCTATTTTCCAAATGTCGATAAAAAACTTTTGCGAAATGACAGCGTTTCCATTAACCGGTGTTATGCGACTAAAACTCGTTCTCTCGCGATAGTGAGATTATTTAAAAAAATCATGGCGACAGACGCGGGTAGGTTCACGTATATCATAGCCACCACACTGCCCGTTATCTATAATCGGAGGATACTTGGGAGTGGCCGCGTATGCGTTTTTTCTGGGAAGTTGTAGTGCGCGATTTCACAGAGGACCTCTGGATTCAGAATTTCCGGATGAACAGATCAACTTTTTTTGAGTTGTGCAATGCAATCGGGCCTTTTGTATCACCTGCTGCATCATGCCCAAGGGAGCCAGTTTCTACAAATAAACGCATAGCAATAGCGGTTTATAAACTGGCAACATGTGCAGAGTATAGGGTAGTGGCTGAGACATTTGGGGTTAGCAAAACAACTGTCCACAGGTGTGTGTATGGTGTATGCCAGGCTATATGCACAAACCTTATGAAGCAGTACATTGCTTTGCCAAATGCGAAGGAGGCACAGCAGATTGCACAACGCAATTATGAGGCACACAGAATACCTCAAGTCTACGGTGCAATTGATGGAACTCATATCCCCATTCGTGCCCCAAGTGATGGGTTTAGGGATTATTTAAACAGAAAAGGTTGGACATCCATTGTTCTGCAGGCTGTTGTAGATGACCAGCTAATGATTAGAGATATCTGTGTTGGGTCACCTGGCAGCGCACATGATGCCGCAGTGTTTGCCACATCGAATCTGTTCAGGTATTTGAGCATGTTTATACACCATTTCAGCGGTTTCATTTTTAAAGACATAGCACCCACAACA